>CM067535.1:9652200-9657200 GCA_034509925.1 Hirudinaria manillensis | reverse complement strand
TTTCTGTCATTATTGCTACGTCTGCTTCTGGTCACGTGAGAGTGAACGATGTTTGGTAGGAGAATTTCATTTTGCATACATCTCGAGATTAAAAACAAACTACTGGTCGTTATGTGACGACGATTGCAAGGACACGTCGAGGGATACGTGGAGATACCGAGTGAAGCACGGAGATCCGCAGACACATCGAAAGGTATTTGCGCTCGGAAAGACTGCCTGAAAAGCGAACGAAGATTCTGCAAGTATTTCTTCCACGTAGGTCGTTGAAGGCAAACTAACGAGGCGAGCGCAATTTATTTCTGGCAAGAAACACACGACAGGAAAATGAGAGCAGTTCCCGAGTCGTCGGACGTCGTCGTGGAACGTCGGCGGTGGTGGCGACGTTTGGTCAGTCGGACGTTCGAATAATTCCGTCGACGTTTTCAATGGGTGTGCATCGATACGTATCGGAGGTGACTGACAAAGATGGAGTTTCGTTCTTAGGAGGAGGCAAAAGCCTCGATCCGTGAGTCTCTTCTCGACTTCTTGCATATCCTTTCCGACCCGATTCGAATGCCTCCCATTTGTTCGGCCAGCCACCCGTCCACCCCCCGAGGTTTGACGCGGTTGCGACGTGATTAAGAAATTGCGGAGGAATTTTTTCTGGCAAAGTATCGGAATGTTTCTACTAATGCCAGGAATGGGAATCCATCAGCCACACGTGGCAACACCATTATCCTCGTCGTCTTCGAAACACGTGGACGACAAGGAAATGCCAACGACTTACAAAAAAACGAAATATTACAAACAACAAAATATTAAAAATTACTTTCGAAATTATTGAAAATTAAAATTAATGTCACTGCATTTACAAATACTAAATTAATCAATTGAAGTACACGAATGTCGTTAACGTTATGAATACATTAACCTCGACCTTATTAATTATTAATTACGGAGTAATTACGAATAATTATTCATTAATTATTCATTAATAACATCGTCGTGAATAAATGAATTTTGTGACAAATTGAAATCTAAAATGTAACCCCTCATCATCTGCTGCCCGTCCATGTACATGGCGCCGGCCTCGGGACTGTACGCACTGACTGGACCTGAGGTGAAATTATTTTATTGTTAACTCTTATTATTTCTGCTATGGATTAGGTAATTATTATTATTATTATTATTATTATTATTATTATTATTATTATTATTATTATTATTATTATCATCATCATTTTCATTATATATTACTACCATTATCATGTTTATCCTTTGAAATAGCATTGAACTAATTAATATTTACAAATTTATTTTATTCACCAGATGTCAGGCGTATTTTATCACTTTTAAATATTTCATAAAAGTTGAGCGATGGATGAAAAGTGGATTATTATTAGAAATAATTATGGCATTTAAGAACTTAATGTTCCTCAAAATTACATTTACATACTCTTCTCACGCAAGCTGTTGCTGTTGTTGTTGTTGTTGTTGTTGTTGTTAATATACATGTACATCGTGAGGGCGATTCAAACGAACATTTTAGATTATTTGTATAAAACATGAATTTATAAAGCATTTATATGATTATAATTCAAAACAAAGCACTGGTAATTATAATATAATTCTAATATAACGTAATATAATTATAATATAACGTAATATAATTTGAATGACAAACCCGCTCTGTTAGACTGATCGATCATAGGCTGAACTATCCTACGCCTGGCATTTATAAACCTGATGGACAGAATATTAATTTATAATTAATATAATAACATTATATATTCGACAAATATTAATTAATAAATTAATATTAGCCTGAAAATATGAATATTCATTTTTAATAACATTGATCCAGGCAAAAAGATCAATTAATCCAGTTTTTATTATTACTATCATTATTATTGTTATTATTATTATTGTTATTATTATTATTATTATTATTATTATCATTATTATTAGTATCATTATTATTATTATTATTATTATCATTATTATTATTATTATTAATATTTTGAGAATATTTATCTGCTGGAATTTGCTGATTTAAAAGTTCGTTTGAATCGATTTCGACGTCGCATCTCATTCCACGAGTTTTCGTCTCCTTTGGGAATTCAAGTCACTCACTCACAAGCACACGCGAATCATTTTAGATTATTTCCGCTCTTTTTATAGATAAATACGTTATAAATATATCCGGTGTTATATTTAAACCAAGATACGTCATATATATTGTACAATATATTGTACATATACATTGTACAAGTACATGTACAATATATTGTACATACACATTGTACATATATATACATTGTATATAGCTGAGATGAATGATACAAATTACCCCAAATAGTTAATGATGTGTTCACACGGTCTGTAATGGTTGAAATCCACTCGTTCGTTATTATAATCGTCGTGTTATCCACCATCAAGCGATGTACTTCAATGTTAAGGATGACATCGTCATCGTGGCTCACCTTTATAAGCTTATAAAGTGGCAAACGATGCTAACTTAAGCATTGCAACACGATCACTCGTTCTTTCCCAATCTCTAACCCTGAACTCCTTCTCATCGTTGGTTCCAAACTTTAAATGCCCTTATACTGGGTTACGATTAGACGTACAGAAGTACTGAAATCCATGTCATCGGAGGTTAGAGGGACAAAAGTACTGCAATCCGTGTCATTAGAGGTCCACCCTCATCTTTTGAAACTCGACGGCACCTCTCGGACCAGGAGTTGTTGCTCGATAATTTCCGGTTCACGTGATCTTCCTGCGACCCCGCCTCCCGACCAATGCAGTCACGTGGGTCTCGAATTTACCCGTCTTTGTAGTCGATGATTATTTTAAACCACTTTTCATTTTTAATCGCCAAGAAATATTTCTAATTGTGATGAAGACGACAGCGATATATGATGTTATAATCTTGTAAATTAAAATTGACGAGGTTCGACTTTCGAGTAGAATATCCATTACAAAACAAAACAATACAAAACAATACAAACGACAGCACAAACAAAGCAATCAAGGCCAGTCTCCAGGGATGTGGAGTAATGCAAAGAAAGGACCCACTATTAAACTCACGCACAGCCTTTGACCCTTGAACCGCCCCAAAAAGAGATGGAATTAACGCTCCAATGGAGAGGAATGGGTTTCTATTGAATGACTTCATAAGAGCCAGTCACTTATTTCGTCCACACTGAGTCAATGAACGGATGGATGGATGGATGGATGGATGGATGGATGGATGAATGAATGAACGAACGAACGAACGAACGAATGAATGAGTGAGTGAGTGAGTGAATGACTAAATGAGACGACAGCAACACCCATAACAAGTGCCATTTCGAATTATAATTGTTGTTTAAAATAAACTTTAAAAATGAAACAATATCCATTGGTTCAGCCATTTTGAATCTATGACGAACAGGGACGCTTTTTGCCAGCGTGAATCAAACCAATGTTTAGAAAAGGAATATTTAAGTATAGAAATTAATTTGAGTTGATGAAATTATCCAATTATTATTGGAAATCCTGTCAAATGTCCTTATTAAATAATTCGTGAACAATTATTATATTACATATATCAACAATTACTTATAATATATTTATTAATAATTTATTTATTTTATTTACATTAACTTATCATTTATTTAATTTATTGTTATATATGATTAATACAAATGTAACAATTAACTAATAATTATTAATAATAATTTAAGTACTGGGTAATTCAAAACTTTCGCAAAGAAATACAAAGAGAGATACTTAAGGATACATACAAGACAATACAATTAATTATAAGAAATACAAGATATACAATTAATTATGTGAGACGTACAAGGTATACAATTAATTACACGAGACATACAAGACAGATACTGAAACGTTCGAATGCAAACACTGAGACATACAAAGACAAACACTGAGACATACAAAGACAAACACGGAGACATATGGAGCCCATGCGGGCC
The DNA here is from genome assembly GCA_034509925.1 of Hirudinaria manillensis. Taxonomy (NCBI): domain Eukaryota; kingdom Metazoa; phylum Annelida; class Clitellata; order Hirudinida; family Hirudinidae; genus Hirudinaria; species Hirudinaria manillensis. Next base: position 9,653,241 of record CM067535.1, on the reverse strand, counting down.
TCTCGTATGAGCTCCATTGGAGCGTGAAAAGAATGAAGGTTCGTACTTTGAAATCTCACCGCTGACACGAGTCAGGTTATTATTATTATTATTGTTGTTGTTGTTATTATTATTACTATTATTATTATAATTATTATTATTATTATTATTAAATCATCATCTCTGAAGCATTTAAGAGTTTGCAGCAACAATCTTTTCTTGTATCAACGAATATTGTCGACACGAGATGCAAAAAGATTTTAAAAGGAAAGATGAAACTTTGTGAAAAACCATTAACTTGAAGCAAAAGCCTTTATTTATCGCATTAGCTGTTTAATGTATTATATAATTATTTTATTTCTTATATTAATTATTTAATATTTTATTCCAGAAAATCAATCTCCGACGCAAGTGCTCGAATTTCTCCCTGTGGTGTCGAATGTCCATCCGCAAGGGTCGAAAGGGTTGTAATTTGGGGTCTCGAATCGTTGAGAAGGGTTGAGAAGGGAGTTTATAATTTGTTTCGAAATGTCGGAAAAGCCACGTCCTTAATTATACGCGTCAGGATTTGAACGTCGTTATATTAATTATAGTTAATATTAATTATAGTTAATATTAATTATAGTTAATATTAATTATAGTTAGTATTAATTATGGCATTCACATTTATCTGGTACTAAAACTGTACTTACAGCAAAAGTATTTGAAATTTAATATAATGGAATAATTTAATTCAATGAATATTGTATTATATTATATTATATTATATTATATTATATAATATTATATTGTATAGGATATGAAATGATTTCGACCGATAATAACTCAACAGATAAATTGAAAGAAATTTAAAGTTCAAATCCTTGTTTATTGAATTTGAATATTTGAAAATTTTACAAGAATTTCTTAACAAAACGTTCTTTGAAGTGCCCGTATACAATGGAGACACCACACCACCATCTCACGATGCGGGCTAATTGTGGCCGTACAAAACTGGAGCAGGTGGATTAACCAATAGCCTTTCGACGAATTTGGGTCAGGTTAACAAAGAAAGTCAATCGC
>CM067535.1:9482200-9647200 GCA_034509925.1 Hirudinaria manillensis | reverse complement strand
CTTTTCCGTGAAAGACCCACTGTTCGAAATGCGGAGTGGTCGATGCCAAAAAAAGCAGATATCGATAAAAGATGGCCAAGATATCGATGATAAAATATCGACAAACTGTCAGGAAGATAGAAAATGTGAAGTGCTTTTAAAGCGATTATCAAACAAAATGATTGTCACATTACAATTACATTACAATTACAATTACATTACAATTGCATTACAATTACATTACAATTACATTACAATTACACTACAATTACAATTACAATTACATTACAATTGCATTACAATTACATTACAATTACAATTACATTACAATTACATTACAATTACATTACAATTACATTCGTAACAGAAAATGCCACTCGAAGTTTTGTACGGAGTTGGCTGTCACTCGTTTATAATATACGCCGATGTATTCATTCGTTGCATTTCTTAAAATATGTTCTTTAAGTTTATATTGTTGGCATTTGTCTAAAATGGCAAAAGTTCGATTAACATTACAAATTAACACCACAGGCTAATTAAAATGAATAACAACAACTTTTGAATGTCAATGATTGATAACAAGGAGAGGAGGAGGAGGAAGAGGAAGGAATTGCGCGGAAAAGAACAGGAAACGACGCAATTTGGTTGTCATGGTAACGAGTGATTTTCCGGGCAAATTATTTCCAACTCTGAAAATTCTCAGTCCACTGAATTATTCATCAATCTGGACTTTCTGATGGAAAGAAGAAGCAGATGAAGAAGAAAAGCAGACGACGAGGACGGTGATGATGACGATGATGATGATGATGATGATGACAAGATGTGAGCAGTCTTAATGGATGCCGTGGACGGTTTAATGGTAAAAGTGCGTCATGTTTTTGTTGCTGATGCAAAATGATGTTAAGATGTTGTTAAAAGTGTGTTGTTGTTGTTGTTGTTGTTCTGTTGGAAACTCATGTTGTAGTTGTGTCACGGGTTTATTGTGGGTAACACATACGCGCCACGAATTCTGAATGCCATTCAGTTATCGATCGTGATGATAATGATTCTGTTGTTGCATTTGAAAGGTTCGACTACACACGTTTAACATGCAAAACGTGTGCAAAATGTTAACATATTCCGTTAGCATTACACAAATAAATTCGACATCCGATTGGTCGGTTCATGAAAGGGGCGGGATTAAGTTGCGCAACATTTTTCAACATCGCAACAACGTCAGTAGAACATACGGTCCACGACGACGATCACGTGACAATGATTGGTGATGATGACGATGGCGACGAAATGACAGCAGAATAGGTTCTGAATATTTGCTCTCATGGGCTTATCAAGATGTTGCACGACACATGTCCGAGCACATTGAAATTTATTACAATTTATTAATTATTCACCAATAATGTCATTATTTATTTATTCAATTATTTATTTATTCCATCACTTACGCTGAGGACGTCATTAATTCATGGAAGTAATGTCCAATCATTACGACAAACAATCGGTCAAGTACAAAGGCGGACAATCCGAGAGGAAACCCGAAATTCATCCGCCCGTTGACTCACCGTCAGGTGCTGAAAGAGCCAGGCCCTCATGATGTTCGTGGCGATTTTGGGGAAAATGCCTCGTTTTTTCTGCTGTTTGGCCAACGAACCGCTCATCTCGGGGTCTTCGTCTGCTGTTCCTTCACCTGAACCAACGCTGTTGTCCAGGCAGTCACCTGTTCGTAGATGACGATGATGATGACGATTATTGACCGTGCAAGCAAATTAAATATATATATACTTTTAAAGGCACATGAATTTCATGTAATGATTGTCATAATTTTAGCTTTATATAATCATAATTTTATTAAAGCAACAAAAGCAGTCTTAAAAGAATATATTTCAAAACATGGGCTGTGGATGCTGCAGCAAAAGTGGAACGAAAAATATGTTTGTGGTGCTGAAGATGTGCAAATATAAACACCGTATCATTATACGTTCTATATATTACTGTTACTACATAAGTATGATGTAAAATCGATAGTACAAAATGTATGCCATGTACTTGTACGTAGTACATACAACTCTTTTTGCGACCTCTTTTGAATTTTGAATAAATTGAAGACAAATACGTTGTTGTTGTAATTTGAAATATTTAAAAACTCCATAAAATGCTGATGAAGACGACGACGACGATGTCTGATGAATTATTGAAGAAATGAATTAAATGTTTGACAAAAGATGCTCAATTGAAATATTAAGCAGGAATGTCAAATCTTTTCATCGTCTGCAAAACAACCAATCCTGACATTAACACTAACAACATCATCATCATCACCACAACCATCATCATCATCATCACAACCATCATCACAACCATCATCATCATCATCACCTTCACAGCATTCTCCATCACAATCACAACCACCACAAGACACATCTTCATTACATCGGAGGCCGCTTGTTTAATTGCATTTTTGATGGAGGTCAAAATTGCTTCCACCCTAACATCAGGCTTCAGCGTCCGTGATCAAACCACGCCCCTCGTGCACGTGTGAGCGCAAAAGATACGAGCATCACATGAAGATGCTGGATGGACGGACGGACGGATGTATCTTGTTAGGTGAGCATCGGTGACCCCTCGAGGCAAGTCCCAAACTTGTCTTTCTTCTTCACTCACCTCATCCACCATATTTTTATTCAACGACATCTTATAATCCATTCATCGATCCATCCCAAACAATTCCATACAATAATAATAATAATAATAATAATAATAAAATGCGATAAATTGCAAAATAACAAGGCCCATTGGTCGTACGAGGAAGGAATGGTCACGTGGTCTTGTAATCATGGAAAGAAAAACTGCCCGCGTTGGTGGCGTGCGTCGAAGTTAGGAGCAATTTCGTGTCTTACACTTCCGCTTCCGGTAAAATGGCGGCCTTCGGGAGCGAGAACGATGGATTCCATTGGAGGGGGATAAGAGGTGAAGGAAGGAAGGAAGGACCAACACCCACTCAAGGGGGGTGTGGGGTGTTAGGGAGAGACAGGGCTGAAACCAAGCACCTGCATAATTTCGAAGAGATGTGTAGAATAATTGCGAGCGAATAAGATGGTGAAGTCGTCCTGCAGCCAATTGTGATACCATTTCACGATAGTTTACAATAAATTATTCATAATAATTATTAGTAAATTATTCATAATAATTATTTATAAATTATTCATAATAATTATTAGTAAATTATTCATAATAATTATTTATAAATTATTCATAATAATTATTTATAAATTATTCATAATAATTATTAATAAATTATTCATAATAATTATTTATAAATTATTCTATAACCAAATTATAATTATCCCTTCGCGAGCGGCTTAAGAGCAACACAGAAAAACACGTGTTGCTATGGCGACGACATTTCAGACATGAAATCGATGGTGACTTTTTAATTTTAACAACAAAATTATGAACATTCATCAAGTCGGGGTCGTAACATTTGCAGAAATTAGTAATAAAAATATGGAAATAACTGAAATATTGGATACAGGCAGAGAGAGAGAGAGAGAGAGAGAGACAGAGAGAGAAAGAGAGAGAGAGAGGCGATTAGGTGAGTGGAAGAAGAAAGAATGAAAACTTGAAAAGCCTGAGCCAACATGTCAGCAGACATTACAGTGACCATTTTTCAAACGAGGACTTAAATTCATAGAAGCCCCTTCTCCGTCGACAGCATCATCGTCATCATCACCATCGGCATCATCACCACATCACCATCATCGTCGTCATCGTTATTTCTAGATTCATCATCAATGATTCTTTAAAAAGTGCAGGTGTTTTGCTCTAAATGTTTTCCACTAAAATTCACTTTTAATCATTTTCAATCCCTTATTGCAACTTCCGCTGAATATTTAATGAGCTCCAAATATGGAGGCAGATTATGCCCATGACGATGATGACGACGATAAGAGATTTGGTTAAAACCGAACGATGTAACTTTTCAGAGCAAAGAATGTATGAATGGATTATTTAGAACAATTGTTCACATCGCAATCGATGACATGACATTGGTGGTTAGAAATGTAAAGCTTAAAATTACACAAGTTCAGGAATTAAATACTTTCAAAAAGGATTATAAAACAATTCTCAACATACATAGGATTATTATTATTATTATCATTATTATTATCGATGTCCTATTCTTTGTATCAAGACATCGACCAATATGCTTGGCAAGAGGTAAACGAGATAAAAATGGGGCTGCAGAATAAAGAACAAATCGTAGGCAGAAGGATATTTACAAGACCATACGAGGCCATGCAAGAACATACGAAGCCATACAAGACCATACGAGGCCATGCAAGACAATACAAGGTCATGCAAGACCATACGAGGCCATGCAAGACCATACATGACAATACAAGGTCATGCAAGACCATACAAGACCATACAAAGAGTCACTCGAAGGAACTGAGCTGTGCTGGCTCCACCGGAAAGCCATCAATCAGTGAAGAAATTTACCTGCCACTTATATTGGCCGATTATCCTCGTGTCTTTGATCGATAGGCCGTGCTACGTCTGGCCCGTGGTGCTCCCGGGGCGGTCCGGGATGCGAACGTCCGCGGTGCCTTCTTTTAGATTTCAACGACATCGTAGCAACCAATTTTTAAGATTTCGCGTTGCTTTCGGGAGCAAAAAATGTTTGTCAGCCGAGAGTTCGACTCCAATTCACCTTCCATCCTATCCGTCCAACTTCCATCCGTCCACCCTAAATCATTCCATACTCTTCTGGAATGTCATTAAATGCGATCCGTGCGTTCCAAGCGGACGATCCAAGCAATAGGACCGGGCAGTAGGTCAGACTAACAAGTATCCGTTAAGATTCGGACAAATATCGGGACGCAAGGATACGTGTGCGGACGGACGAACGTAGAGAAGCAAACAAACGCGCAGACTCCCCCGCTCGCCCGAGGCCATCAGATTGAGACCGACGTTAAGCTAATGTTGTTCCTTTAATTTCTTCCGAAGCTCTGTAAAGATAAGTGCACGCCCACTAAGACGACCCATCCGAGGAGAGTGGGTGAATGTATGGATCAGTGGGATGTATGGATGAGTGGGTGGATGTATGGATGAGTGGGTGGATGTATGGATGAGTGGGTGAATGCATGGATGAGTGGGTGGATGCATAGATGAGTGGGTAGATATATGGATGAGTGGGTGGATGTATGGATGAGTGGGTGGATGCATAGATGAGTGGGTAGATATATGGATGAGTGGGTGGATGTATGGATGAGTGGGTGGATGCATGGTTGAGTGGGTGGATACATAGATGAGTGGGTGGATGTTTGGATGAATGGGTGGATACCTTGGTGAGTGAATTCAGTACCTGGAATTAAGCGACATTTAGTTCAGATGGTGGATGACATTTTAGCAAGCAGTCGAATGAATGAACGAACGAACGAGTGAGTGGGTGGTTGGGTGGACGAATGAACGAATGAATGAATGAATGAATGAATAAGTGAATGAAAGATTGAATGAAGAAATGAATGAGTAACTGATGAGAGAAGAGGGTCGACAAACAAGGAGTGTGTGCACAGCTGAGCCTTAAGACGTCGCGTATCATTTACGGCCATCCCCCTTTTGATCCCCTCTTAAGCAATAATAACATCAGAAAACACATTAACCCACTCACCCACCCATCCATCCACCCACCCGGGCTCGTATCGTAGCCACCCACTGTTATGAAGAACTTGGATTATTTATCAACTATTTCACATTTCCAAATTGATTACTTCATGCACATAAATTAAATTATCCAATTAATCAATCAATTGAGAATTTTTAAGACGTTAAACAATTTAAAGTTTCTATTCCATATCCCATTAGCTAGCTTTACTTTGACCTGTACTTTAATAAGCCACCCAGCCACCCACCCAGCCACCCACCCAGCCACCCACCCAGCCACCCACTAAGCCACCCACCCTTCCGTGTCAACATTCACGCTTAGATCGGTTGCAGAGGCACACGTTGACATAAAACAAATCGCACGAAAGTCAATCAAAGCATCAAAAATCTGGATTATTGTGAAACGTTGTTAAAAATGTTGCGTAACAACGAAATAATATTCGTTGCAATCGCAATATTATGTATAATAATATAATATAATAAGGAGAATTATCATAATTTGTATAGCGCCGATTACAAAGGCGTCCAGGGGAGCATGTCAGGAAGTATTGAACTGAACAGCAATCGATGTGAACATAAAATGATCATTTTACAGACTTTATATGCTCCAACATGTTGCCTTTTTTAATTTATTATTATTTATTTATCATTATATTTAATAGTAATTAATGTATAATAGTAATTAATGTATCAGGTATGACATTGCTCATTGATTAAAATAATGGATGGAAGGATGCATGGATGGGTGGAGGACCAAAACCATGAATAAAGGACTTGAAGGTCGATTGTCTCCAAGCAATTTATTAATTTATTCGTCAATTATTATCAAAATATTATTATTATTATTCGAAGTAATAATAATAAATTTTTTGATAATATTAATTATATTATTCTTAATTATTTCTCATCTTCAGTCTCCCTGGCGACTTTAGAGGTCACGAAGAGATTCATGTTTCAAATGAATGATGTCTTTTTATGTTTTCTAAGTTCAAGGACTTCACGACGTTTATTACGAACTTTTGGATTACAGGATCAACTGATTAATTATACGACCTATTCGGAACGAAAGATAACAGTAGCAACAACAACAACAACAACAACAACAACGACAACATCAACAACAACGACAACGACAACAACAACGACAACGACAACGACAACAACAACGACAACAACAACAACAAGGAACATCATTAAGAGATCCATAACCAGTCGATACATCGCTCATCGATTGCACGAGTGCAGATTATTATCACCGACAATAGCAATTTCTACGAATAATTTGTAATTAAATAACAATTTATAATTAAAATAATTTAAAATTGAAAAATAAAATAAAAACTCATGAAATCATAACCGCCTTATTATAAGGCAAAAATATCGCGTATTTTGGGAAATAATTTCGTTATTATGAGAAATAATTATGCAAATTATAATTCCTCCCAGATGTCGGCAACACCATAGCAACGATCGGGCATCATCTTGACATGATCTCACGCGCGACCTTTGACCCCATCCCGGATGACCTTTCCTCCGCCTCTTAACGCCCCAGACAGCGGGGTTATCATCGTCAAGACGTTCAACTCGAATTTTATTCTTTTTTTATTTTCATTCCATCACTCATTCTCGGGCATTCTGTCAGATCACTGCATCGTTACCAGGGCCGGATTCATACATTCACCATTTCATCCGTTTGTCAGTCACTCATCCATCCATCCATCCATCCATCCATCCACCCAATGGCATTCATTTAGTGATGAAGATGATGATGATGATGATGACAACCATTTTTCCATGAACTCCTGACAAATGCTTTTCCGATGTTCCGTTGTTGATGACGTCACTTGTTGCTTTTGAATTCTTTTTGAGCGGGAAATCGATTGAAATATTTTCAATGGCTTGCATTTCATCGTACTTCGTGATTTAAATTTCGATCCGTGTTTGTTGTTGTTGTTGTTGTTCAACATTGTTTTGTTGCTTGTTGTTGATGTTGTTCGACATTGTTTTGTTGCTTGTTGTTGTTCAACTTTGCTTTGTTGGCTCTTCATTGATTAAAGATCCAAGGTAGTGATCCATGTTAGGCGAACAACCAATCCATTGTTCATCGCTTATTATTATCATTATTGTTATTATTATTATTATTGATATTATTATTATTATTATTATTATTATTATTATTATTATTATTATTATTATTATTGTCGTTGTTATTGTTGTTATTTATAAGTATTATTGTGGTTGTCTATGCCATCATCGCCATATTCATCGTAGTCGTCATCATCATCATCATCATCAAACTTTATGATTTTGTTATTTTTTTTCTTGCAATTTAGTTGTATTTGTTGATAATGATTACGATGTTGACATGGCATGTTCCGCAACAAATATTTCAACATTTTTGGTCTCCAACTATTCTAAACTATAATTAATGTTATTTTAATTAATATAATATTATTATTTAAAATATCAGCCTCGCTCTGCAGGGGTACGGTGAAGTGCTCTTGTCAATCCGGGCAAACTCAACCTGTTGAATTCCTGTTGTACATGAAACCGAAGCCACAGGCATTCATGGTTAATCCTGGCACATATGGAATTCTGTACTTTCATCTTAATTATCCATCCGTCCACAAATCCATCCACCCAAATACAAATCCATCCACCCATATACAAATTCATCCACCCAAATACAAATTCATCCACCCAAATACAAATCCATCCACCCAAATTCAAATTCATCCACCCAAATACAAATCCATCCACCCAAATTCAAATTCATCCACCCAAATACAAATTCATCCACCCAAATTCAAATTCATCCACCCAAATACAAATCCATCCACCCAAATTCAAATTCATCCACCCAAATACAAATCCATCCACCCAAATTCAAATTCATCCACCCAAATACAAATCCATCCACCCAAATTCAAATTCATCCACCCAAATACAAATCCATCCACCCAAATTCAAATTCATCCACCCAAATACAAATCCATCCACCCAAATTCAAATTCATCCACCCACATACAAATCCATCCACCCAAATACAAATTCATCCACCCAAATTCAAATCCATCCACCCACATATGAACCCAATTTAAACATCGATCAACCCAACCTCAAAACTCCATTCATTCATTCGCCCATCCATCCATCCATCCATCCATCCATCCATCCATCCATCCATCCATCCATCCATCCATCCATCCATCCATCCATCCATCCATCCATCCATCCATCCATCCATCCATCCATCCATCCATCCATCCATCCATCCATCCATCCATCCATCCATCCATCCATCCATCCATCCATCCAGGGATGAAGTAAACCGATATTGGATGAAATTCTAGTCGACGTCGTTTTCAAAGTGGAATATTTACGGCATTCCAACATTTACAAAAAAATTCCAAAACTCTACCACAAAATCCACAACGTTTTCTTTCAACAATTTCTTTCTTAAATATTTAAAATATTGAAATTGAATTATAATAACTGAATAAATAATTGAATTTTAAAGATTAATAATTAATAATAATAATAATGATTAATAATAATAATTAAAATCAGCGCATTATTATCCTAAAATAACACATTAATGACGCATTTTAAAAACAAAACCAACATCTGAAACATCTGACATTTTCCTTTCTTGAAAGCGAGGTTCATTGCAATGGATTTGCATAATTTTCCTTGTCACTTCAGATTATTATTATTATTACTATTATTATTATTATTAGTAGTAGTAGTATTATTATTATTATTATTATTATTATTATTATTATTATTATTATTATTATTATTATTATTATTATTATTATTATTATTATTATTATTATTATTATTATTATTGTTATTATTATTATCATTGTCGTTGTTGAAGTCGTCATCATCATCACCATAACCACCACCATCATCATCATCAAACCTGTTTCGCTGTTGTTGTCTGTTAGACTGTGTGAGTTGTGATTGGAGAGGTTGTTGGGTCCTGGGGTGTCGTCTGACCTCGTTGATTGGACGTCATCCTGGTGGTGGAAGCTGCTGGACATGCCACTCAGAGACGAAGGACGCTGTTTCAAAATTATCACGTCATCATCATCGTTTTTATATTATTATTATTATTATTATTATTGTTATTATTATTGTGGTTGTTCTTATTGTTGTTGTTGTTGTTGCTATGTAACAATGCCCGAAACCATCAACGTTTACAAGATGTGGACATTAAAATAATTTTTTGTTATTGCGATTAATCATCTCACGATTTATCGCTCTTCGACGATTTTGTTTTAAGTTCAATCTGATTTGAAGCCATCTTGAAACAACCTAAGCCTGTTGAAGATCAAATAACAACTGGTCCCACCTCCCATCCATCCCTTCATCCATTCATCCCAACTACCATACATCCATTCATTCGTCCATCCATCCCTCGTTCCATCATTCATTTTCTCCCACGCTCCTTTATAAAGGTTTGAGGAACAGAGTAAGGACTGAGTGCAAAACAATTACGTGAACGGCAATGGCTTATTCGCTTGGCTCACCTTTGTCATCGTCATTTCCTCTCTTTATCTCCACCATCGGTCTAGTTATCCATCCATCCACCCATCCATCCATCTACCCACCCATCCACCCACCCATCCACCCACCCATCCACCCACCCATCCACCCACCTATCCACCCACCCACCCATCCATCCATCCATCCATCCATCCATTCAAAGAATGGTAGTAAAAAGTAACTTGGACAAAAATGGTCGATCATTTTGAATATATGAATATATATGAATTATATGAATATATGTGAATTATATGAATATATGTGAATTATATGAATATATGTGAATTATATGAATATATATGAATTATATGAATATATATGAATTATATGAATATATATGAATTATATGAATATATATGAATTATATGAATATATATGAATATATATGAATATATATGAATTATATGAATATATGTGAATTATATGAATATAAAAATTGTTGCAGTTGGAATTGCGGAACAATTAATTTCTCCATTTGAAAGATTAAATGAATTTCAAACGAAACTTGAAACAAAAAGAAAAACTGCTAAAAAGAATTAAAACATTTGTTTATATAAGATTACCATGCGATGTGGACAGGTAGTTTGGACAGGCAGTTTTATGTAATATCGTGTAATATTTTTAAACATCCCATCAGTTAGTATGGTATTACTTAGTATGGCATTAGTTAGCATGGCTGGATTCTATTACGAACTGATAAGAACTATTACATCCATTGAAGGCGTAATTATTCTATTATTATTATTATTATTATTTATTATTATTATAAACCAGCTTGTGCCGGCACAAAGGAATGAACAAGACTTCTACGAACAAAGGCAGAGAAGATAAGAATCCAGAAAAACGGAGTGGAAATAAAAGAAGCAAAAAAGATGATGATAACGACGATCTGGCGAATGGTTAGTTGGAGTGAGTGAATGAGTAAAGGAACGAGTGAAAGAGCGAGTAAAAGAATGAAAGAGCGTGGGAGCAGAGCGGCACAACAGCATCCAACCGAAGTGCCAAAACAAAACGGCCAATTGATTGATGATTCTGCCACTGACCCTCCAAAACTCTCCACGCCAGCAGAGGCTGAACACATGTTCATAAACGAAAGAGTTCGTAAACGATACTCCTTAGGACAAAGACGCATACACGAAGAGGAAGAGAGGCTTAGGACACCCAGAGAGAAACACACGTTTTACTGGAATCAGTTTGATGAACTGCTCGTCTACGATGAAAAGATGGTTACGTCATGAAACCGTCCGAGTTGATTCAAAGCCGACAGATTCAACTCCTGAACGTAGTCACAAAAGTCCAATCAACTTCCTAACAAATTATCGCACGAACTATTAACAAATCCTTTTATGAAATTAACCAATAATCGTCGCAATAATGATGAGTTAATTATCATGACTTCGTAATTCGTCTTCGTCGTCATCGTCGTCATCATCATCATCATCATCATCATCATCATCATCCTCATCATCATCATCATCATCAACATCATCGTGGCCTTAAAAACAGCATCGAAAGCATCGAAAGCATCCAAGCAATGAGAATACAATTGAAAAGAATTTCCACGAAGCTTATTCCTCTAATTTCCTTCCATTTTGCCTTTCTGACGTCACGACGAGACAGCCAATCACGGCGCTCCTTTCATTCTGACGTCATTAAAACGTCATAATCCGGAAGCGTTCCATTTTCTTCGTGCACATTCGGCCAAGACGTTGGCAGTGATTTGACACTTTAAATGAATTTTAAACTGCACAACGTTGCTATTACAAACATATTGCACATGTTTATGTATTACATACAATATTGTGTATTGCACATGTTTATGTATTACATACAATATTGTGTATTGCACATGTTTATGTATTACATACAATATTGTGTATTGCACATGTTTATGTATTACATACAATATTGTGTATTGCACATGTTTATGCATTACGTATAACATGTATTGCATATACTTATGTATTACATACAATATTTGTTGCATATAGTTATATATTAGGTATAATATGTATTACATACAATATTTACTGCATATAGCTATATATTACGTATAATATGTATTGCATATAATATGTATTACGTACATTTAATATAAATTATAAGTTGTATCACATACACAGTTAGAACATTCATACAACTACAAATTACCGTTTACCATCGAATATATTTATAAACAATTTCTTTAATTAATTTATTTATTTATAATAACATTTTATTTATAACAATCGTTTAATAACATCATATTGTATTATTTAAGTTTTAATAAAAATTCGTCCAAAAATATTTTCATAATTTTTATTTTTAAAATTACTTTGTACAGGAATTTGAAAATATTTGACAGCTCACGAGAAAAATTGTAATGAAATTGCCAAAGAGGGTCCAAGTTTGAAGGATGATGATGACGACGATGACGATGATGATGATGACAATGATGATGACGATGATAATGACGATGACGAAGATGATGACGATGATGATGATGACGATGATGATGACGATGATGATGACGATGATGATGATGATGCAGTGAAGACGGGAGAAGGAACAAACGACGAAAGTTGAAACATTTATTAGTTTCTCGTCTGCTAAACACAAACGTTTCCATGCTTTGTTTGTTTCTTAAACTTATTTATAAATGATGATTGGCAAGGTCATGATAATGATTGTGACAACGATGTTTTCAATACGATAAAGATATTGATATTGTTGCCTTTGTAAACTAATATGGCTATGATGATGCTGATGATGATGATGACGATAATGATGATGATGATGATGATGCTGATGATGATGAATACGAATACTCTTTCGTCTGACGAGTTCCTTGAGAAGAAACAGTGGTGAGGATGTTTTGACGTGGCGTTGCATTATTGGCCATCAGTCGACCTAATTATTCAACCTCGTCAACCCTCAACCTGTATTACGTATTGAAGTCAAGGTGGGAGATGACGACGACGAATCGATTCCATAATAATCGTAGCAATGTATTATCTACTTGTTAAATAATTAATTAATTAATTAATTAATTACATCCATGAAACAAAGTCAGTGCAAAGAGTCAGTGGAGACGAACAAGGAAAGGACACCAAGGCAAAGACAGGAAGACAAAGAAACATACATCAGCAGAAGAGCAATGGATACGGGCCTTCATCGGAGATAAGATTAACTATGGAGGTTCTCCAAACGTCAAGGATTCCTCGAGTGTAGTCCTCCACTCGACTGCTTGCTTCCATCTGTCCATCCTCGGCCGTCGTCGTCGTCGTCATCATCACCGTCATTGTCGCGTGATATTTCATTTTTTTTATTGATACAACTGATAAAGAATATGTTTACCTAAAATGCATTCACCAAATCATTTATGCATACATTTGCATATTAATCATACAATTAAATTCTGTTATTTTTCGTGTCTACAATGAAACCTCAAAATGTAAGCATAAATTATGAAAATTATGAAATTTTGCGAATGTAACTTTCACGTTAAAGCATTCCAGTCCATGAATATGTTAATTACCGATGCTGATGAATATTTAAATATTGAATGGGCGTGGTCGTGCATCTGCTGGATTCTCACCAAAGAGAAAGTTCAGATCCGATACTCGTTTGGAAATTGGTGACGATGACGACGACGATGAAGGTGGTGATGATGACGACGACGACGATGATGTAAAGTTACAATGCAATTCTGGTGGTGACTTGGAAAGAGTTGAGGTGATGTATCTGAGGAGATTAAGGGGATTATCTGAAGAACAAACAATGGATTACAACAAACCATTAAGAGAAGATGATGACGACGATGATGTCATCGTTCCCCATTTATTCATCCATCCATCCGTCCGTCCATCCATCCATCCATCCATCCATCCATCCATCCATCCATCCATCCACTCATCCATCCATATTTTCGTTCATGAAGGAAAAAAGCAGAACCGAGATGCAATCCCCAATGGTTCCGTTGATGATGATAACGATGATAGCGACGATGATGATGATGATGATGAGTTCTGAAACTGTCGACTTTTCATCATTCGTTGCAGCATCACCACTTGTAAAGGTTTGAATGAATTATCGCTCAGTCCACGAAACAAGATGCAAACGAATTGGATGCAGAGCTTTATTTCCAGAGACAGATTTTTGTTCATAAAAAGATGAAGAATGTATTCTTTATTCATTTGTGAGTGAGTGAGTGAGTGAGTGAGTGAGTGAGTGAGTGAGTGGGCGAGCGAGCTGAAAGATGGATGGATTGAGGATGAAAGAGTCGTGTCTCCAGAGTATTGGAGTCCCCACCACCAGCTAGCTATGGTCAATGATTTTTATCCTTCCAGGTTGACAACGCCGAGTGTACACGCCTCACACGTACACGCCTCACACGTACACGCCTCACACGTACACGCAACCAGTGCACACGAGAATCAATTTCTCAGACATTCCGTCTCAAATACCCTTGCCTTGCTTTCTATGTTTGCTTTGCTACCTGTTTGTATCTCTGCTTGTCTTTTCGTTTGTCTCTGTGCCAGACAGGGGTCTACATCTACTAGCTATTTTTTGTAAGTTCATTATTGTAAATATTATTCACACGGATATGTTATGGATATATATGGATATATATGGATAGATATAAAATATTCTATCATATGTAAAAGAAATATATCCTGGCTTTTATAGAAATATTGTTTCCTAAATTGTTTACTAAATTGAAATAATAATGTAATTTGTGTAATTATTAATGAATGTAACTTAATAAAATAATTTCATTTATTTCATATTTTCAGATGGAGTGAAAAACGACAAAATTGAAGAATAAATCGTCTGGAAATGTCGATACGATGTTAGGAGTTTGTAGGTGGAGTTACATTCGAATATGACACACGTCAACATATTCAGGTCTTAGAAGGCATTGGATGGATTGACATACGGATAGTTGGATGGATGGATGGATGGATGGATGGATGGATGGATGGATGGATGGATGGATGGATGGATGGATGGATGGATGGATGGATGGATGGATGGATGGATGGATGGATGGATGGATGGATGGATGGATGGATGGATGGATGGATGGATGGATGGATGGATGGATGGATGGATGGATGGATGGATGGATGGATGGATGGATGGATGGATGGATGGATGGATGGATGGATGGACGTTAGTGATGGATAGTAATGAGAATGAATGAAACTGTATGTCACAAAATTATGAGCATTAAAGTTAAATAATTATACGAAAGTAAAAGACGATTATTTGTTTAATTTCAAAATAAATTGAAACAATTACTTGGTCGTGAGGCGTTCCGTGGTCTCCAGGATAATCGTTGTTTGCGCTGATGTTCTTGCCTTGAATCGTGGGTGTCGGGTTCGAATCCCGGTCTTCGATGACGAGGTCGATCGGCATTTTGCCCTTCAAGCAGCTGATGTACCGGTGGCAAAAGTTGTCGCAGAGTTCGTGTACCTGCGAAGTAATTTATTTATTTATTTACTTATTTTTAAATATTCTACGAATTAATTTCTATTTATTTTCATATTTTTTTTTACGAATTCCTTCTTATTTATCGTGCAATTGTTTGCAAATATCTGTAATTAAACATAAAATACGAACATTTTTAATCGACCTAAAATTGGAAAAGAAAAATCAAAGTTGTTTGCGTGAAATGGACTTTCGAATGAATGTCTTTGATTGCTTTCCTAGGAAATTAATCGGCATCTTACATGATGATGATGACGACGACGATGACATTGATGATGATGATGATGATGATGAAGGTAGCGATGATAAAATGATGATGAATTCAGAGATGCATGGACGACCAGGCCAGAGTATATTAATCATAAATAAGAAGATAACATAATTATTAATAAACTCAACTAATTACACGAACTCAATGTGATCATCATCATCATCATCAGCACGAAGAGATGGCATTAAGTTGATACCTCACATGGTATATCACACCTGACACGTGATACTCATGGTAACTGAAGACACTTTCAGTTGCAAAGTTGGGCAACTTTTTATATCAACACGTCATTGTTATTTACAACATACCAGTATATTAATTATATTAATACTTAAATATTATTAAATTAAATGTCATAATTTTCAAAATTAAAATAAATATTCAAAAATTGAGCCCATCGTCCTCGTCATCATCACCATCGAACCTTACCACCAACATGGATTCGTGGAATAAATTTTCAAAATTATGGAAGAATCACAGATAAGATAATCAGCAGAGATGGTGTTGTTGTGAACATGATGCTGATGATGATGCTGATGATGGTGATGATGGTGATGATGATGCTGATGATGGTGATGCTGATGATGATGCTGATGATGATGCTGATGATGATGCTGATAATGGTGATGCTGATGATGATGCTGATGATGGTGATGATGATGATGACGATGAATACTAAAGAATTTAATGATATTCCAGATACCACTGGCATTTCTGACACGTCGACGAAAAAGGATGTTGTTTTGTGGGAAATGTTTAAAAATGTTTAAAAATGATTTTAAAGGATTTTTAAGAATTTTTAAGGAATTGCTGGTTATTCATTATTTGCAAAAAAATATAAGTCTTCTTTGATGTGACGTTTGTGGGTCTGATGCTCGGACGGGTAGACGGACGGACGGACGGATGGATGGAATGGAAGAGGATGAGTTGAGCCTGAGAAAAATAAGCACACACTCGGACCTAACTTAATTAAGCCTTCATTAATGCCGCACAAAAGCCTCCATCCAAGCAGCCTCTTTTAGCAACAAACACTTTTCATCCACCCATCCATCCATCCATCCATCCGTCCGTCCATACATCCAATCACGTTTTTTCGCGTTACTGACTTTACAATGAAATTACGTTTGAAGCATTTAAAAATATTTTTGAATTCATTTCAAAAACGTTTCATTGTCGTCGTCATCATTGCCTTGGCGGGTTAGGGTCGGGGCTTCGACGACGACGAATATGATGATGATGATGATGATGATGATGGTGGTGGTGGTGATGATGATGATGATGGTGGTGGTGCTGATGATGGTGGTGGTGCTGATGGTAACGACGACGACGATGAGGAGGAGGAGGAAGAAGACGGTAGCGGTCGTGGCAGCGACAATATAATCGTAATGTAATCTTAATGTTATCCCTCGATGCGACCGCCTTTTTAAGCCTTGCACGGATTTACAGGACCATGTCGATGCTGGAGGAAGGATTAGCAGGTAGGGGTGGTGATGGTGACGGTGGTGGTGGTGGTGGTGGTGGTGGTGGTGGTGGTGGTGGTGGTGGTGGTGGTGGTGGTATTGATTGACGGAGAGGTAAGTTCAGGTCATTGGTATGAATGGTAAAGTAATTTCGATGATTGGATGGTTATGGATGAGTGGATGGTCGAGTGAACGAATGAATGAGTAATCCATGGCAGAAGCGATAAACAAGATGACGTCGATTTCCAAAGATTTGCATTCTAAGGACACGTCTTTCCTTTGTGGTCAAGTGCCATGCAGGGTAATGAAACCAAAGATGAAGACGACGACGACGATGATGACGATTGTGATGATGACGACGACGATGATGAAACGCAAAAGGCTTCGAATGTTTACAAAAAAAGATGCCAGCACAACACGGATGAGTTGAGAGATGAAAAAAAATCATGGAAAAATCCATCAGAAATCTTCATGTGATAGGTAGACGATGATGATAATGACGATGACTATGATGATGATGATGATGACTATGATGATGATGATGATGATGACGAAGACGATGATGGTGATGCAGGCGGCATGGTTTGAAATTCTTCAGATCTCTCGTAAGCGAAACTAGGTCGAGATGCTCCCGATGGTGCCATGTGATGATGATGATGATGACGATGATGATGATGATGATGATGATAGTGATTAAAGGTTTCCAGAATATTTTTCATTCTTCCAGTTTCATCATCGTCGTCGTCGTCGTCATCACAGCAGTAATAAAAATTATGGATTGACTTTAAGCAAATGCCCCAACAATATTTTCATCGATTGATGACATGGAGTCCGGAACAGCCGTGACAAATAATAACAATTATTGTTATTATTAGAATTAATATATTTTTGACAATTATTGTTATTATTATATTTAACGTCAAAAATATATTAATTCTAATTATTACTTTTATTATTATAAATATAATTATAACAATTATTATATTTATTATCATATATATCATTGAGTTCAACAAAATAAATTTTTTTCAATATCTTATTGTCCGTCCGTCCATCCGTCCATCGAGAGGTACTAAATGAACTCGTCATTGGTGACGATGACGACGATGATGATGACGATGACAATGATGATGATGTTCACTGATTGTGATGTGCTGCCGAGTTTGCGTGACGACATTGGTTCGATGCTGGAATTGTTCAGTGGCGTGGATTTGGTGCAGAATGGAGAGATGATAATGATGATGATGATGATGATGACGATGATGATGACGACGACGATGGCGGTGATGAGGGTGGCGTGATTAGTGCGATAACGACGATAATGATGGAGAATTTTTTAACAGCAATCCGGAAATTAATCGTCAAATTTGCTCAATTGTTTTCAAAAATCACGAAAGGATATTCGCAAACGATCATCAGAATCGACCACCCAGCTAAACCCACTACCCAACCACTCTACCCACTCCTGGTCCCCAAAATGTCCCCATCAGAGTTCAGCGAACGTTGACGGAAGAGTTGTTCTTTTATGGAGCAGTTAAGGACATCCTTGTAAACAGCCGAGTCTCCCAAAGGAGGAAAACGTCTTGAAAATATTCATCCATAAATCTTTCCATCCATCCATGCATCCTCACATCCCTTAAGTACCGGTCCAAGCCGTGTTTGTTCCGACGTACGCGAATGTTTTCCTGCACGTGTGCATAGGTCGAGAAATGCTTCCCATGTATTTCCATGATTATTGCAAGAAATAACCATTTATTGTTTAATATTACCTTCGCATTATAAAATCGAATGCTTGCGGAATCACTTGTTTGTGTACTGAACAGGTTCAATAAGTACAAGTGGCGTATCATTTGCGTGTATTTCAGCACTAAGCAACTTTGGTTCAACAAATATAAGATGCTGCAATCATTCTTATTAATATCAATTTAATCGTTTTTAAAATAATTGATAAATTATTTCATGAAACAAAATATGGTGCTGTTTACATCATCAATTACTCTTACAAAACGCTGGCATCTTCTGAACAAAGTCCCAGATAGTCTTACGTAACTTTTCAAGATCTTTCTTTCAAGATTCATATTTTTTGCCTGATTGCGTAATATTGCGAAATAATCACTCAATTCTTGGTAAAACTATGGCGAGAACATTGAACTGTGGATTTTTGATAATGATAACGATCATCGTCATCATCATCGTCGTCGTCATCGTCATCATCGTCATCATCATCGTCGTCATCGTCATCGTCGTCGTCATCATCTCCATCACAATGAGTCCAGTGTTGCTTTATAGACAATTTGTACACCAGCCTGTGCCTTACACCGGTAAACAAAATACCATCTGATACCATTTCGTCATCATCATCATCATCACCTTATCACTCCCTTCTTTCAACAAGGAGGATTTATAAATTTTGCGTAATAATATCATATTTATATCAAAATAAGTTCTTAAATAAATATAATATCATCCTTATATACACATATATATACTTGAAAACATTATGTGAATGTTTGATGTCATTGTTTACAATAGGATTATCATCCATACAAGTGAATGTCGGATACAATATCCATACAAGTGAATGTCGGATACAATATCCATACAAGTGATTGATTGATTGATAGAATTTCTATGCAACGAGACACAGCAAACGACAGACGATTAAACATTTTAAAATTAAGTAGATTAAGTAACATAAATGTATTTAATACAATATAATTTAATATTATAAATTTATATTAATTAATAATAATTAAATTTAAAATAAATATTTATTTAATTAAATAATTAATCGTCAAAAATTTAAGACGTTTGGAAAGAAAAGACGAAACGCGATGAGGCCAAGGTCAAACAACGAACAGATTACAGGAAGTTACGTCATCGGTTTAACGAATGACCTCATGAATATTAATGACCTCATGAATATTAATATTTGTGACGCAGCTATTTCTTCATCATTTAAATGAGTAATTATGTCGGTGATGATGGCGATTATTATTATTATTATTGTTATTTATTTATTTACATTTATTTAGCTAATTTTTAACGTGCTCCATTTTATCCCAAAGGGATGTAAGGGCAATAATAATATTGTTATTATTATTATTATTATTAAGACGACGACGACGATGATGATGATGATAATGATGATGTTGATGATAACAATAATAGTGACTAACCTTTTCGAGTTCGAGCAAGTGAAATCGAAGTACTTGTATTGCCTGGACCATCTGAAACATTTCAGGCGATTACGATTTATTATATAATTATATAATTATGTTAAGAATATGCTAATGACATGCTAATAATACTGAATTAATTACTTAAATTTAATGAATTAATTGCTATTATTCAATTAATTAATTTAATTTGTGGAAGTTGTTTGTAAAAAGTTGCAATATAAAATACATCATTTGAATTTGTATTTCGTCGAGATTAAATTATTAACTGATTAATCAGATCAATTTCTGTTCATGAATTTGTTTCTATTTTGTATCATTAAATTTAAATACTCGAATAATACTAATTATATATCAGCAACTCATAATATGTTTATGTGCTGACCAATTAAAATCGATATTATCTTGAACACGCAAGTGGTCATAGAAATGGCACGAAACAAGTACTTAAATGACTGAACAATCACTGATAAAAAGAAACAATTGACCGATGAGATGAGGAGTTTTTGAGGGCGGATGAGATAACAATGATATACCATCCCATGCCACCTCATACCACCTCATACCTCCCCATATCCCCTCATACCACCTCATACCCCTCATACCACTTCATACCAACTCATACCCCCTCATACCACCTCATACCACTTCATACCTCCTCATACCACCTCATACCACCCTATACCCCTCATATTAAAAATGAACAACGACAACAACAAGGATCTCTTGACGAGCGTCAAGTTCCGTCATGTCTTTGGTGGATTGGGCAGCAATATTTTATAATTATGTACCTTAAGAAAACAACTACCATTGTTATTATTTGTTATTATTTGTTGTTGTTAATATTTTTGCTTAGTTAGTTAAGGTGTCATCGTCATAGTCCTCATCATCACGGTTTGCAATTATAATTACGAATTGGAAATGATTAGAAAACGTCAGAGTGATTGATCCTCATTCCAGATGGAAAAGCTGTCTTTGTTTAGGAGTTGAACACGGTACCTGTCGGTTGGTAGCACTGGTTGTTGGAAGTGAAGCTGTTCGAGTTTTGCAGAGAGAATGAATGAATTTGCGTATGAAATAATGGCTTGCTCGAAGGATGGATGGATGGATGGATGGATGGATGGATGGATGGATGGATGGATGGATGGATGGATGGATGGATGGATGGATGGATGGATGGATGGATGGATGGATGGATGGATGGATGGATGGATGGATGGATGGATGGATGGATGGATGGATGGATGGATGGATGGATGGATGGATGGATGGATGGATGGATGGATGGATGGATGGATGGATGGATGGATGGATGGATGGATGGATGGATGGATGGATGGATGGATGGATGGATGGATGGATGGATGGTTGGATTGGATGGATGTAAGGATGGATGGCTGGATGGATGGATTGATGGATGGATGGATGGATGGATGGATGGATGGATGGATGGATGGATGGATGGATGGATGGATGGATGGATGGATGGATGGATGGATGGATGGATGGATGGATGGATGGATGGATGGATGGATGGATGGATGGATGGATGGATGGATGGATGGATGAAGAATAAATGAATGATCGTGGAAGTAAACGAATGAGAAGTAACGTTACAAATAGAAGCTGTTTACAATGTTTGACACCGTAAGACAAGCAGGTATGAAAGGTCAGATATTCCCCGCGATTTGATATCACAATGAATCCTTTGCTTTGAAGTCGAAAGATAAAATCTCATCCACAGGGATCCTACAAGAGGGAGACGACGAAGCCGGTGGTCGTGATGATTATGCTGGTGATGCTGATGACGATGCCTATGATGTTGATGATGATGATGATGATGACGATGATGATGATGTTGATGACGATGATGATGATGTTGATGTTGATGACGATGAATTCACAGCGGTCCAAAAGGGGATGGCATAAACACGTGTGTCACTCTGTTGCATTGTTTACATCATTCCTGGTAATTAACTGCTAATCTCTCCCGGAACTCCAAACAACATTTTCTAATTATAACGACCAATCGGATCCCTGGATTCCCCCGACCTGACCTTTCGGTCGGGCTATCCAAAGGTTTGTCTTAAATCTTGCTTTTCCTGACGCCGATGAACAACGAAGTAATTAACATAAAACATGAATAATTCATCAAAGATTACGAAATGACAAGCGAATTATTAATGTATCCTCGTAAATTATGGTAGGTTACAACACGTGTTGGACTATAAATAAAATCCTAAAATTAGTAAGGCCTACAGAAATTGTGCACAGATAAATTATTTGCCTTATCTCAGCCTGAAGACAAATCTTCAGATTGTCTTCTACTGTTTATCCAATGCTTGCCTTTAATCTGCTTACGATGATGCTTATCTCTGCTTATATGTGACTCTTGTATCATTCGTTGCACATTTCCAAAACGCATCTTAAGAAACCAACAACTCTACCTTTGTGTCATCATCATCATCATCATCATCATCATCGTCATCGTCATCATCATCGTCATCATCATCATCATCGTCATGGTCATCATCATCATCATCATCATCATCATTCCTGTGATGGCGTGCTCCGCTGAGAGAGTGTGTGAAATGGAACACATTTCTGTTTCAATGCAGGAGATTGGAAATCGTTACTTCCAGCTGGAGGGATGAACAACAACAACAACAAACACAACAACAACAACAACAACAACAACAAACACAACAACAACAACAACAATGATGACGACGACGACGACAACAAGAACGATGTCGACATCTCATTATAACGATTGAAGAGAGTATCTTCTCAACCATCGAATTTCCAGTTGCAGTGCCAACATCACATAAATTACCATAAATTAACATTAATTAATAATTGCAAATTATGAGCGTGTTGCTTAGTATAACACTTTATAATAAATACATATAATCCTTCAAATTGAATTTCACCAATAACAGCTCCATCATCATCATCATCAACTTCTTGTAAAGCCAGTATCTTAACCTAATTTCCTTGGGGCTTAGCCGTTTTGACCTCGTTTGCTCATCATCATCATCATCATCATCATCATCATCATCATCACCACCATCATCATCATCATCATCATCATCATCATCACCAGCAGCAGCATCACCACCACGACAACAACCATCGGCGTCGTCGTCATCATCAAAACCGATGCCTCCACCATCGTAACTATGGCAGTGGTCCACATCAACAAACATCATCATCATCATCAACAACAACTCCATCGTTCACATTTTAGGGTCAACCCTGTGACCTACATAATGTGTTTCAAATTGTAACTCGAGACAATGAAAGAAACAGCGCGAATAAATGAGAGGGAAGACGAATGGGTGGTTGTGAGTGAGTGAGTGAGTGAGTGAGTGAGTGAGTGAGTGAGTGAGTGAGTGAGTGAGTGAGTGAGTGAGTGAGTGAGTGAGTGAGTGAGTGAGTGAGTGAGTGAGTGAGTGAGTGAGTGAGTGAGTGAGTGAGTGAGTGAGTGAGTGATTGAGTGAGTGAGTGAGTGAGCGAGCGAGCTAGCGAGTGAGTGAATAATAATGCTTAAACTCAATTGTTATGACTAAGAACTATAATATTTTTTTGATCCATCATCGTCGTCGTCATCATCATCATCGCATTCATTACAAAGTGCCCCCATGACTACCAAGATCTCGAGATCAGTTTTGATCACCTTCGTATGTGGGTTTGTTTATGCGAATGTTGTTTGAAACAGTCATTCTGCCAAGATGCCACGTGACACGTGATGTCATCATCTCTTGGGTGTCAAATACCCCCCACTACCCACTACCCACTAAATTGATGAGTGGATGGGTGTGGGTGGATGTTTGGTGCCAGGAACGACTTTCATTTTGTGAGATTTTATAAAAAGTTTTAAAAATTATTTCGTTAGGTCGAAGTCATTCATGATTATTAATGCCTTGTCACACGATTTAAGAAATTTGTTCTTAACATTTCATAAGAATTGTTCAGAAATTATTTATTAATGATTATTAATTATTTATTAATTCATACATAGAATTAAATTATTTTATAAGAAATATTTTTAATTATTTCTAAATTATTTTCGTAATTTATTGCAAGCAATTGGTTATCATAGATTATGTTAAATTGACGAATCAAAAGTCGAACAAACATGAATTTAATTATTAAAATATTTTTTAAAATAATACGATATATAATTAAATAATTATAATTAAATAATATATAATTAAATAATTAAATAATATATAATTAAATAATTATAATTAAATAAGATATAATTAATATTAAATAATATATAATTATATAATAATCCTCACCAAACTGTCCAATTCGTGATTTGCGGAGAAAAAAGGCTTTTCAGCTTTTGTCTGAAAATAAAATTTAAAAAATTATTTAATTAATTTATTAATTTAAAAAATAAATAAATAAATTGACACGTGATTAAATGTTGTTTAAAAAAAGAAATTGAAAAATAAATGAGACACGAAAGTTTTTATGAGCTGAAAGTCATCCGTGGTGAGGTTAATACAAGTTGGGGTGCATTCATCATCGTCATCATCATCGTCATCATCGTCGTCATCATCATCGTCATCATCATCATCATCATCGTCATCGTCATCATCATCATCATCTTCGTCGTCGTCATCACCACCATAATTATTTTAATGAAGTTCTTCTGCCTCATGTTATGTGACACCTGATGGCATCAGTTTGGTTCAATTAATTTCAATGAACGTCAATTGCACTCAATGAACTTGTATATGTCTTGCACGTGTGGACTTTTATAAATATATATAAATATATATAAATATATGTAAATATATATAAATATATATAAATATATGTAAATATATACAAATATATATATATTCTTATCTTCAAATAATACTAAATATTACCTCGTGAGGTTCGGTTGGAATAAATAATTTCAAAATGGTCTGCTTTCGCAATTATCTGCTGACATAATTATTTCTCGGTGTCACCGGGCTATTGGTTAAATCTAGGTCGTCCATTACATACTGGAGGCGTCCTAGGCGCTATCGGTGACGTCACGTTTGACTTTTGACCCGACCCACAAAGACTTACAATCTGACACCATTCACGTCATTGTTCTGAAGAAGGCACGAGTGAAATATGCGTCTGTTTGATGGCATTAATTACTAATTACAACAACTGATTGCCATTTTAAACATGGCTTCTAACTCTCAGATTGGATTAACCTTTTAATAAGTTAATAATAATAATAATAATAATAATAATAATAAATTAATAATTACAATAGCAAATGCCGATGCAATTCCCTGTCAGGCTGTGTATATACACCTATATATACCTCACGAAGCTTCCAATTCATCTTCATTCTCCACTAAAAAACACAAACAACCCTTCATCGGAATAACAGCGCCGTTGTGGTCCTTATAATAATTATTTATAATAATAATTATTTATAATAATAATTATTATAAATAATAAATAACAACCCATAATAACGGTGACGACTTTTATTATCTGTTTGGAATACTACTCGACGCTTTCAAGAATAAAATGGTCGTATACGTCTACAACACCTGGATTGGATGATGATGACGATGACGATGACGATGATAATGATGATGACGATGATGATGATGACGACGATGATGATTCGATGAATGTGATGTTTGCATGCTTTCCTATCGACTGTAGCTTTGAACAAGTAATTGGATAAGATCGGCAGAATGGGTTGAAACAGGGTAGCACGATTGGGTAGCTAGAAAGATTGAATGATTGAAAGATGATTGAAACATTGAAAGAGAAACACATTGAAATACTTGAATGTTTTCATCCTTTTTTCTTATTTAAAAATCTTTTTTTTTAAACTCATAAATTTTGAGCAGGGATCAACCAACACCCACCACTTCTCCGTGACGAATGAACGCAGGGCATACCCCAACATACCCCCATTCCGCCATCATTAGATAATATAAACGAAATAGCTAATATTAAATATTAAATATTAATAAATAATATAAATATTTGGTATTAATTTGTATTAAATTATTTAATAAATAATAAATACCATAATTACAAATAATATTCTTGGATTCCTCGAAAGAATGGATGGAATGAAAGAAGGATGGAGGAGATAAACTGGTGACCTTTCAACAATGAAAAGAAAATCATTTATTTGTCATGAAAAATCAGATTTTAATAATAATAATTAATAATAATAATAAATAGTAATAATAATAATAAAATATGAATATTCAAAAGTCAATTGGAATATTCAGCATCAGCACTCTGGTTTCAATGAAAGCTTTTAAAATTCAAGTTCTGCTTTCAATCAATCGTTCAATCCATTCATCAATTCATTCCTCCATCAATCAATCATCATTATCATCACCATCGTCATCATTATCATCATCCCGAGAAGCGTTGAAGCTTATAAATCATTTTAGAGACGGTGATGATAGTGATCCGAGGATAACTGGAATAGCATAAATGTTCAACTCGCCTTCTGACACTTATAGAGCTTATAATATAAATATGCCAATATCAAATCGCTAAGCATTTACTGCCAGTCTGTTCTTTATTAATCATCATTCATTCATTCATTCACTTCTCACTCAATCTTTCACTCTACCATCAACCATCCATCCACTTTTCCATCCATCCATCCATCCATCCATCCATCCATCCATCCATCCATCCATCCATCCACCTATCCATCCACCCATCCATCCATCCGTCAATCCATCCACCCATCCTTCATACACCACCGAATGACCTTGACATTCAGTCGTGTTTGTCTTCGAACGTCCTGCGGACGGATGGAGTGTGTGAGTGGAGGGCTTGAGAGATTCAACAGACCTCCAGTGATCACGTGTTTGGACTCAGGATGTTTGTACAGTCAACTCTCACTGGTACTTCTTTCTCCTTTGTTTCTCTGAGTATCGTTGCATCTGTTCGTGAGTCTATGCCTGAATGTGCTCGTCTGTCTGTCTGGCAGTAAAGGTTAAGTATAGCCTAAGAATAACGGAGTGGTTGTGATACTTGAATTTCCAAGAATTGCTCGTATCTTCGGATGTAACCTCGTTTGAATCTGTGGACGTCCGTGTAAATATGTCTGAGTTTGCACCATTTTAATCTTCAAAAGGTAACATTTTCCATGATTTTATCAGAAACGAGATTCAAGAAGATGTTGTGAGAGATGGATTCAGATGGATGGATTGATAAAAAAGAAGAACAGTTTATTGGCAGGAATTAAAGCGACATCTGACATAAGTTTCGAGTATATCTTTTGTTGATGTCCGTGGAGACAAAGCTTTTGTTAGATTTTTTTAAAATTTCATTTCACAGGTGCAGCCCTCAGGTCGTGGGTTCAAGACTTGCTTCGGACATCGACGGCCTCGAGAGTCCTTTGTGTTTACAACCGACGTTCATAAATCAAGAAGACATTTTCATTCATTCACCAGCGTCGATCTGTCTATCCTGGCGACATAAGTTATAGTGGATGGTTAGCTGATAAAGACAAGTCGATTGTTTAAGGACTGATTGGCCAACTTATCAAGAGTGCCTCTTGACTATCGTCACCATCGTTGTTGTCGTCGTCATCGTTATTGAGGTTTTCACTCACTCGCTCACTCACTCACTCACTCACTCACTCACTCACTCACTCACTCACTCACTCACTCACTCACTCACTCACTCACTCACTCACTCACTCACTCACTCACTCACTCACTCACTCACTCACTCACTCACTCACTCACTCACTCACTCACTCACTCACTCACTCACTCACTCACTCACTCACTCACTCACTCACTCACTCACTCACTCACTCACTCACTCACTCACTCACTCACTCACTCACTCACTCACTCACTCACTCACTCACTCACTCACTCACTCACTCACTCACTCACTCACTCACTCACTCACTCACTCACTCACTCACTCACTCACTCACTCACTCACTCACTCACTCACTCACTCACTCACTCACTCACTCACTCACTCACTCACTCACTCACTCACTCACTCACTCACTCACTCACTCACTCACTCACTCACTCACTCACTCACTCACTCACCCGCTCGCTCGCCAACTTACCCACCCATTCATTCGTCCGCAAAACACCCACTAATTGCCTCGATGCTTTCCAGCAAGTCATAATACGTAACAATTGTTAGTCATAACACGTAACAGTTGTACATCAGTCAAGAACTGTTCAACCACAAACAAAAGCAGACCGCTTCGACTTCCACCTTTTTCGAATCTTAAACCCACGTCGTTGTCATCGTCGTCGTCGTCATCGTCATAAGCGTCTCTGTTAGTTATTATCGTTCTTGTTGTGTTGCTATTTTGATTGCTGTAGCCAGCTGAAAACATGGCTGACATTAACAATGGTGACTGTGTTGTCGAGATATGATCTTCCTTGTAGGCAAATCCCCAAAGTCACGCAGTAGGACACGTAGACTGACAGGCATGGATACAAGGAGATATTGTATACGGATTGTATGGATGGAAAGGTACGAATGAATTGTAAAGCGGATTGATGGAAGGACGGATGGATGAGCAAATGGATTGTGGGTGGTCCAACTCTAACATTTTAATTTAGCGATTAATTTTTAAAATAACTTAATTAAATATAAACTTATTTATTATGTAATACCTTCTTATTATTAATAAGTTTTATGAAATTCATAAAACTGACAAAAATATAAAAATTATAATCGGGTGGTCGTTAAAATAATATCAAGTTGTTACAATCGAGGAGAAGAACGACGAAGATGGTGCCGATGACAGTAATTACAGTCAAGCACGGCTTAGGGCCAATCAGCTTACGGGTAGCCCGTTGACCTCGTCCGGGCAACTGTGATTGGTCGATCTGATCCAGCGTTCGGTCGAGAGGGGGACGGGCTTACATGCCCTCAGCGTACCACGGACATTGGGTGGAAGGCCTTTGGAATATAAGACCATCTCGGCAGAGTGCAATTAGTGCACGATATAGGTGCACGCAATCTGCCAGTAAAACCCATAAAGCAGTAATAATGATGGTAATGATAGTAATAATAATAAATAATAATAGCAATAATAATAATAAATAAATAGAAGGCAATAAAATTTGGCAACACTCGATTGTTTATACAAGCGCAACACAGGTGAGCAAATGTCTTTCACCTCAAAGTATAGGGGAAGAAGAAGAAGAAGTGAACGAATGAAAAAGTAAAAAGCGTTCCTGGAAGCAATTGGATGAATGAATGAATGGAATGGAGATGCCGTTATGAGGAGCAGATTAGCAATGTAAATCTCCACTCGTGACTTCTCTAGGGAGGCTGGCAATGGCACTGTAGAGACCACGTAATAGGGGCTCTGCATGTAATACAATGGCATTGCAGAGACCACGTAATAGGGGCTCTGCATGTAATACGACCTCTTATAACTCTGTCTTTCCATTCCTTATTTTGACGAGAACGTCTTTTCATTAAAACGATATGAAATTGATTTTTATATTCACTAATAAATCGATTAAATAAATCAATTAATTACATCAATTCCATCGATTGATTTCAAAGGCTGGTCGTTCGAAAGCTGAAAAAGTACAAAAGAAATTGATCCTCGATCTCCACGCTCGACTGGTTTCCAGGGGAAAATTCCATTCCCAGTCGTGATCTAAAAATACCCGACAAAAGATTCGCCAGGTTCCAGGACGGGAAACCCATTTCCGGTCACGTGATGTCTTACAACCGATCAAACGAAACCACACCACGGATGACTGGAAAGCCGTGCGGTCGACTGAATCTCCGTTGCGCGTTGGAAAGGCAGTGGCCGACCGAGATGAAGATTGCGTCGCATAATGTATTCATGAAGGTCATTTATAATAACATTATAATTTTTTACTATTATTATTATTATTATTACTATTATTATTATTATTACTATTATTATTATTATTATTACTATTATTTTATTATTATTGTTTATTACCTGATTGGAAAAGACCCTGATATCTTCGTTGAAGGACTCTGAGGAACAAACGTCACCCCCTGCGATGCGCGGTTCGCGAGGTGTGCAGGTGGCCAATTCACACTTTTCAAATATGAGGGCGAGCAGGGGAAAAAGGGGATGCCTGAAATTGATTGATTGATTGATTGATTGATTGATTGATTGATCGATCGATCGATGATTGATTTGTTGATTGAAATCATTCAAGCTGGCTTCACTCGCACATCCTGTTATTTGCCAATATGCACTGACAAGAGCTTTATAATAACAAGTTTCGTTAAACATATTGTCGCTAGCGAGTAGTTTTATTGGTCGATCGTTATTTCTCATCATTAATGTATAATTATCATAAATCACGTTAATGCGCTCTCCTCCCTACCCGTAGACGGCATCCTTGTCCCTCTTCATCTGGCTTTCGCTGGGAACCCCCGTGGGGGTCATGACCCCTGGACCGGTAGGGGTTCCACCCATGGAGCCGGCGTAGCTTCCCCCGTATGGATTTCCACCAATAGAATTCGGATGGGCGGGGTAAGACGAGCTATTTGGGGAGTGGTGGGCGGGATTTCGCGGATCGTAAATGGATCCCATTGGAGCCCTTTCCATGGAAACCTGGGGACCCGAACCCCCTGAACTCATGTTTCCAGGCGTGGATGACGAGTGGTAGTTGGACATTTGTAAATCTCCTTCGTATTGCTGCATAGGAAATAGAACGTATTAGTTAAGTGTTTAATAACAATTATTATTATTATTGTTATAATATATATAATGATATATTATTATTATTATTATTATTATTGTTATCATTATTATTAATTAAAACACTCATTTAACAGGTATTGCATTTATCCAAATGGAAACTTACATCGACGTATGAGATAATTATATCTTATATATGTATATTCATAATATCTTATATAATGTATATTCATATCCCGTACCAAATAATTATAATATCAGGTAATAAATTGGTCCACATTCATAATATATTCATAATTATATTCTAAGGCATCACCGACTCAGAGTTCAAAAGTTCAAGGGTCATGTCAGTCGTTCGACCCGAAACGAACACGTTTTGCGGAGTTGCGACAGATAAGGAATTAAAATAAACGCAATATTTATAATAAGATATTAGATACTATTTAAAATTATTTATTAATAATATTTATAAAAAATTTATTAAATGAATAATATTTATAAATATTTATTAAATTAATGTGAACATGTTTGGCAATTAATTTAAGCAGCGATTCCATTCCAATATGAATGCATAAATAGCACATGATCGATTAAAAGTGAAATATGTTTATAAATATTATTATAATGAATTATAATTATTTGCATTTATAAATGCCAATAAAATCGATATATTTACGTTTCAATATCCATAAAAAGAAATTTAATTAAATGATTTATGAATACGAATATATTAATATAATATTAATATTAATTAATTAATTAATACATGTGTTTATAATCTTGGCTAGAATTAAAGCCATTAAATGGAGCAATTGCTTTCCATTGTCAGATCAATAAGCCTAAAAGCGATCGGCATAAATAAGGAGATGGTTGTTATAATTGAATAATATCTTATCAGCTGCAGCTAATACAGGTGTCAGAGTTTTTATAAAGGTGTAATGGGATACATTCTCGTGGGAAATATTAGGAGCCTTATCGCAGATTCTGCTTGGTTATTATTATTAATATTTAGATAGCCAGCCAATATGGCATGATAACCATCTCTATGAAGATGATGATGACGATGATGTTGTTGTTGTTGTTGATGATGATGACGATGACGACGACGACGACGACGATGATGATGATGATGATGATGATGATGTTGATGATGCTAAGCGTTGCTTGATTGTTGTGGTCGAATCTCCAAGAGCTACAGATAGAGACCTTCATGGTTCGAAATGGTTGAAGCTGTTGCTGTTGTTGTTGTTGTTGTTGTTGTGATTGTGTGGGAACTTGATTTCTAGGCGCATAGCTCCGATCGTGAGAATAATGTACAGCGCCGAAATACACATACAACTATCATCAGGACCGCGAAGACAGCAACGACAACACAACAAAACCAACAATGGCATCCAAATTAACTTGGACAAGAAAATCTATTCAACTGGACGCCGTTGTTGACGACGACGATGATGATGATGATCATGATCATGATGATGATGATCATGATGATGATGATGATCATGATGATGATCATGATGATGATGATCATGACGATGATGATGATCATGGCGACGACGACGACCGTTATGGATACGATATCATTACGTACAACTTGGATCGTTATCATCCTCTTCCTATCATCTCCGCAACTCTACCTTAGTCTTCAGCAACTTACGTATTGCCTCGGAACATGTTACTGTAAGCCCTATTCTCGCAAGCGAGGCATTTCCTAGATCTATGGACTTATAGACTTTCCAGCAACAACACTTAATGAGACCGTTAGAGAGAGTCCACGGATCCTGACGACCATCGAGTAGTCGTGGAAGGAGAGAAGAAACAGATGCAGGCAGACTGAAAGAGACGAAGAGAGACACATGCAGAGGTACTTTTTAGTTAAGATGTGCGTCTCTCATTAGCCGTAATGACTAGGTCAGAATTATAAACAAACTCTACAAGGCACGGAAGCACCATCGTTGCTATCATCATCATCACAACCACCATCGTCATCGTCATCATCAACATCGTCGTCATCGTCATCATCATCACAACCACCATCGTCATCATCATCGCCACTGCTCATGCGATTTTAAAGGATCTAAGGAAGAATTCAAAATCCCTCCATATATCTCGCGTCCACGCACAAACTCACACGGGCACAACTACCATCACAAGCATGATGCACACAGGAAGAATCGAGAAGATGACGTCGATTGTGTCGGTGATGATGATGATGATGATGATGATGGTGATGATGATGATGATGATGATGGCGACGACTTTACCCACGATGGTGCAGACAAAGGGGTCCCGGAGTCTTGCAAGTTTGAATTTTTGAAGGCACCTTGATTTATGACTACAAAACAACGTGTGAGTTTCTGAGTGAGTGAGTGAGTGAGTGAGTGAGTGAGTGAGTGAGTGAGTGAGTGAGTGAGTGAGTGAGTGAGTGAGTGAGTGAGTGAGTGAGTGAGTGAGTGAGTGAGTGAGTGAGTGAGTGAGTGAGTGAGTGAGTGAGTGAGTGAGTGAGTGAGTGAGTGAGTGAGTGAGTGAGTGAGTGAGTGAGTGAGTGAGTGAGTGAGTGAGTGAGTGAGTGAGTGAGTGAGTGAGTGAGTGAGTGAGTGAGTGAGTGAGTGAGTGAGTGAGTGAGTGAGTGAGTGAGTGAGTGAGTGAGTGAGTGAGTGAGTGAGTGAGTGAGTGAGTGAGTGAGTGAGTGAGTGAGTGAGTGAGTGAGTGAGTGAGTGAGTGAGTGAGTGAGTGAGTGAGTGAGTGAGTGAGTGAGTGAGTGAGTGAGTGAGTGAGTGAGTGAGTGAGTGAGTGAGTGAGTGAGTGAGTGAGTGAGTGAGTGAGTGAGTGAGTGAGTGAGTGAGTGAGTGAGTGAGTGAGTGAGTGAGTGAGTGAGTGAGTGAGTGAGTGAGTGAGTGAGTGAGTGAGTGAGTGAGTGAGTGAGTGAGTGAGTGAGTGAGTGAGTGAGTGAGTGAGTGAGTGAGTGAGTGAGTGAACGACAAAAGATACTAAAATGCATCCAAACATGAATTCAGTATACATGGCACAAGTCAAGTTTTGAATCGTAATATCTTCAGTGCATTCAACTCCAGTCTTCCATAATGTAAGAGATGTTTGCATATGTTTCAATACGAATGATCGATGGATTGCTTGATTGAAAGTGAAGGAAGTACATGTTTCTTCCCTACGATTTATTAAACATTAATTCTTTTTAATTAATTCCTTATTATTTACCAACCACCACCATCACCATCATCATCATCCTGAACATTAGCATTGTTAACAATTAGTCATCAACTCGATGAAATAATTCATTAATAAAATGAATTTCATTTTAAATAATTTTTATTGCAATTTTGAATTTAATGAAGCAATTTGTCGTCAAATTGAACGAATGAACGAAAGAAAGTCATGGAGGATGAGAAACATTTTGCTCCGAAAGATGATTTGTGGGACAAACAAAGATATAAATTAGACTTGCCTCTCTTTTGTCAAGACTGCACATGTACCATTGTCATCATCGCCAACATCTCCATCGTCGTCGTCGTCATCATCCTCATCATTATCATCCTCATGCTCATCGTCATCATCATCGTCATCGTCATCATCATCATGTCAGTCATCATAACCGAAATATTATAAATGTATGGCGATAGAAATCTTAGCAGACGGTAATGAAGACGAGATCCTATTACCGCAGATGATGACGACGACGACGACGATGGTGATGGTGATGATGATAATGATAGTGGAAGCAGTGATGGTGAAGATGATGACGATGGTGATGATGATGATGATGATGATGATCCAAGAACGTGCGCCAATGAAAACCGACGACGGCTCAGAACCGTAAAAACTGAATGGAAAGATTAATGACCAGCACTCCGCCGACGTCACACAGATGACGTCATACGTCCCTCGGCCCGTCCGGGCAGCACCCGCGAGCCCTCGGGGTCGATTCTCTGCCCCGTCTGTGATTGGACGAGAGCGAAGGACGAATCAGGAAACTTGACGTTCGTCCTACTGATTGCCGTGCGTCCTCTTTTGTATGTTTTCTTTGCATTGCAATACTTTCGATGCATCGTCGTCATCATCGTCGTCATCATCATCGTCGTCGTCACGGACGTCATCATTATCATGACAAAGACATCTCTCAGTCATGCTCAAAGCGTTAGAGAAGCTAAAAAATGTTTTTCTTCCTGAGAAAATTTTCCTAAAAATAAAAGAGCAGATGACAGCCCGTCTCGGATGCAAGAAAAAATTATGCGCTATAAAAATTCCGAGATGGCGATGACCATGGTGACTATAAAAGGATGGGTTAGTTGGAGAGAGAGTGAATGAATGAATGAGGGGTCGAGTGAATGAACAAAGTAAAAATGGCGCCAATTAAGCGATTCATCAACAGCGAATCGCGGTTCTCCCAGGTTTCGTCTGCTCGAATAAATTTTAAAAAAAGAAGAAAAATTTAAATTTAGAATTTGAAAAATCATAAAATTCCAAAAATTAAAAGCCACATTTTAGACTTTAATTAACACGTCTGCTTTGTTGTTATGGAGACAGCGGAGGAATTCCTTTCATTATCCTAACAAGTTCCGAAAGGGGTCACCACCTCATCGCGTAATCATTACCGAGCATTACAAGCATGTATTCGATGTAAACATTTATTTCTTTACAATGTATGCATGTTGCATAATCTCGTATAATAATAATAATAATAATAAATTAGGCAATTATCATAAAATGTCTTAAAATCCTCAAGAATTTGTAAAATTTTAATTACTGATCGAGTCCATCAGACAAGCATTGTTTTGGTTAAAAGTGGATCTTGGCTTTAAAAAGTCATTTAAGATATCTTGCTGCGTTGTCTCGATAAGCTCCATATCTGCTGATAAAAACGAAATTCAGAACCATTTCTTGCTAAAATGGCTTCCAATGTTCAATTGAACGACTTAAGTTTTATTAATAATTAATAAACGCCCTTTAATAGCTCGTCATATTTCTCGATGACGAATGCTAATTAATGCTAATTAATGTAAATTAATGCAAATTATTCAAAACAACGCCTGCCTAATGCCTGCATATGATATTTAAAATGATCGATGATTGCTTATTAATTAATTAAACTTAAATTGTTGATAATATTCACGTAAGTGCACCTGCACGTCTTAAAATAGCGACCAATCACTCCTCACTTTGACTTTATATTAAGTTAATATGCGCCACGTTCTGATTCTTAGAATATTTGTAACTCATCACGAATCAAGGATTCAAGGATTCAATGATTGATTGATTGATTCCTAACCCTCACATTCAATCAATTGGAACCTAACACGAATAACATTCAATCAAGGACAGCATTCAATCCAAAAAGTGTTTCAAACAACAGGATTTTAACACATTTACAATTATTTAATCTACTTTCAACCACACATCATCATCATCATCAACAACAACAACGTCGTCATCATCATCATCAGCATTGCGTACAAAATATCTTCACGTGTATCATTGTATATCTTCATCGTCTTTTGTATACCATCATCTTGTACAACAAAGGTCATCATTATCATAATATCATTATCATAATATCATTATCATGACGTGTGTACAAAGCACTTGAACAACGTCTCGAAGTAACAATCAAATGCCCCAGTTAATAGTATTAACAGGAAGGAAACGCGCAACACTTTCTGCATAATAATATTACCATCGTTATTATTATTATTGTTATTATTATTATTATTATTATTATTGTTATTATTATTGTTAATATTATCATTACAATTATTATATCTGTCAGCGTCACCAATGTATTATTCAGCACTTAATGAATTATATTCCATTTATCAAATTTGCACATCATGTATTGTATATTATGTATTGCATATTACATATTATGTATTGTATATTATGTATTGTTGTATATTACACATTAAAACTAAATTTTTAATGAAATTGTTAACGTTTACAGCACGTCAGACAAAACTTCGATGACTTTGAATTCAATCGCTTGCAACCAAGAAATTCAATCAATTTCATAATCCGACAGATGTACGGACATTAATATAAAAATATCACGTGACTTATTATAATATTATAATTAACGACCACGATACGCACGAAATGGCACCGAAAGATATAACAATGCATGTATCATTGATTGTATCCTTGATTGTATCCTTGATTGTATCCTTGATTATATCATTGATTGTATCATTGATTGTATCATTTCATGAACTAAAACAACGTCCTTGACTTTTCCTTCTTTCCATCCCATGTTTGGGGCGTTAATCGCGTTAATCGCATTAAAAAGACCTTCAGACGTGATGAACCTCCATCGGTGATGTTACAATCGTATTACGTTTTGTTAAAATAACAAATCGTCAGCAAAATATATGCATTCATTGTCGTTATGTTGTTATGTTGTTATGTTGTCGTGCGACACCCTGCAATGCTTGCCATGCAAAGGTTTACATCGTTTTACATCGTTTTACGACGATTACACAAAGATTGAAGTTGAACAAAGGTAGTGGAAAAGCAGAATTAATTATTTGCTTTGACCCTTTTGAGACTCGAAAGGTCAATCGTACGCCCCTCGGGAGTTCAGAACGGAATGCACTCGAATCATTGAAAGGAACAATGAACATCTAACATTTTTGCAGTCCAACAGGTACGTATTTGTGATGGACTTCGTGTCGTAACTTGTAATATTTAATAATGACTCGTCATATTTTTAATAATTCGTGATTTTAATATTTTATAAATCGGTCGTCCTTAACGTTTCCTTTCATATTTAACATTATTAACCAATTAGAACTCATGAATATTCATGAAATGCCAATTACTAACCCTTTGCGACATCTCAAAATTTCCAGCCGAGGTGTCGATGTCTTTGAACTTATGATTTCAATCTTAAAGCTTCAATCTTCGAGTTTCAATCTTCGAGTTTCAATCTTGGAGATTATCCAATGAGTGTCGTTTTGATATCCCGCCTGATCGAGATACACCGTCAATATATCATCGGCATATCAATATATCAGCATCGACAGTGATACCAATCTATTATATCAGCATCGACCACTTTTGGCAAATCAAACGAAAGCGTATCCGTTACGTAAAACTACAACAGGACATCTATCGACGCTTTTTCCAGGTTCGGATTCCAGCGTAAAAAAATCCTTTTTCCAACTCCGAGACGGAGATGGTGATGATTATGATGGCGTTGAAAACGATGATGATGACGACGACGACGATGATGGTGAGGGTCACAATAATCCTTTTGCAAAGTTCTTCAGAGTAGTTTCTTTGGGAATTAAATATTTAGAAACTTTAAAAATATTTTAACCTACGTTTAATATAAAATTTGAAATTCAATTGCAACAAATCCAAGCATATATTATAATAAATTATGTTGAAATATATATTAAATAAGAAATCGTAGAGGAGTCATGTCGTAGCAAGAAATGAATTGCCGTCGGTCCAAACGTCCGATTCGACACTTTGAATCCATCACGACAACCACGCGAAACTGGCGATCAACGATTAAAAGGAATTAATAGCAGCGTTAATCGCATATAAAACATAATCGAAGTCTTAAACAAGGATTCGGTCGCAGCTGTCGTAGTGGTCTTGAACGAACTATAAACTTCAACAACGAGACTCACGCAACGAGCCACAGAAAGCCACACAACGAGACTCACGCAACGAGCCACAGAAAGCCACACAACGAGACGTGCAGTGTGGTCTACCACACGGACGAAGAAATAAAAAAAAGAAACGATAAAAGAATTAAGAAAAGAAAGAAAAACAAGTAAAAGACTCACCTTTTGTGGACAGCATAAAACTCTCCTCGTCGGATTTGAACTCAAAGCGTCCGTGCACTGGCGAATGCGTCTAGTCATCCATACACGGCAGAGAAAGATGAAGATCGATAGGTCCTTGTCAATCATCCGACTCCGACTCCGCCCTTCGCGACAGACCACGCCCAGTGGTCGATTCATCTTCTTCTGTCGGCAGGTTTGATTGACAGCTGTCAATCAAATGAGACTGCCTAGCGCAGCTGAAAGATTGTGGGTCTGGCAAAAGTTGATCTGGTCGGCTGAGTTATTGACCGGGTTCAGTCCCCCACCGCCATCAACCCTTCCTCCTTCTTTCCATCTCTCCATCTTTCGAGCTAGTCCACATTTTTTCCATTTCTCTTTCATTCCTTGCTTCTTCTTTTTTTTTTTTCAAACCATCCGCATGTGAATATAAGTAGCGTTTGTCTCTAATCCATTCATTCATTCATCCACTCAAACCATCCATCCATCCATCCATCCATCCATCCATCCATCCATCCATCCATCCATCCATCCATCCATCCATCCATCCATTCATTCATTCATTCACTCATTCATCCGCCCGTCCGTCTATCCATCCATGCCATTCCAAAACATCTTCCGTTATATTGTTTACGTTTAGTCTGCTTAAGAAGGTGTCTGTGATTGGATGTGATGCGCGTGTGACGGTGCGCGTCAAGACTTTATAAACAGGAGCAGAAGCTGTTAATTATACGCCATCTTATTTATAAATATTATTTATTATTATTATTTATAAATATTATTTAGTTATAATTATTTATAAATATTATTTATTATTATTATTATTTATAAAAATTATTTAGTTATAAATATACTGCATCACTTTTTGGTTTATAATAATAATTATTATTTCTTGCGTTTATTTACTTTTGAATTTCAACTGTTGTCTGGAAATGGATGCAGAAACAGATTTCAATCCGCAAATAACTTAATTGGTAACAATTAATGAATTAATTAATGACACTTTCAAACGAGGAATAATGGATGGGGCAGCAAATGGATGAATTGATGAGAAATTATTCCACGGAATGATAAGTGGATGGATGGATGGATGGATGGATGGATGGATGGATGGATGGATGGATGGACGGATGGATGAATGGATGGATGAATAAATGGATGGATGGATGGATGAATAAATGGATGGATGGACGGATGAATGAATGGATGGATGAATGGATGGATGAATGGATGGATGGACGGTCGAACGAAATGAAGTCGTTTGAAGTCAGTTCGAATATCGCAGCACCCTGGTTCGTGAAATTTATGATCTTTTGTTGCCGTCATCATCATCATCGTTACCATCATCATCATCATCATCATCGTTACCATCATCATCATCACCATCCTCAACATCATCATCATCATCATCATCATCACCACCATTGCTACGAGCGCTTGCATCAAGCTGGGTTGTGCTTGTTTTCAATCCTGTTTGTTTTCATCCACGTCAATCTCGACAGGCTAAAAATAGACTTCCAGCCTGGTCGACAACCGACCAATCGGAGGAAAGCCTCTTGCATAAATTAGCATAATAACCTCGGTGCAAGTTTCCTCCTTCAAAATCTTTCATATTAGAATTATGATGAATAATTACTTTCGTGAGCATAATTAAATATAATAAGCACATAATTATGTTTAAAGTTTGAATTAATATAATAATATAATTAATGGTGGAATTTTAGAAATTATTGCCATTTAAGTGAAAGAATTGATTATTAATAACGAGTTAAATATGATTTAAACATGGACTATGAGAAGGAAATAATAAGAACAAATAAGGAATAATAAAGATTTAATTCAAGCCATAAGTTCTGTGTACAAGTTATGTTATGTTGTGTGTACAAGTTATGTTACGTTGTGTGTACAAGTTGTGTTATGTTGTTGTATGTTAACTCATATGTTACTTAATTCAGCTTTTCAACGACCAAATCTTCGGACTGTTGGAAAGAGAATTGATTGACCGAGTTCAACCAATTGGAACGACACTTTCCACCTAAAGGAAGCACTCATGCAGAACCGATCCACTTACAGCTTCCTTTAAAACTCACCATCATCACAACACCTGACTTGCTGTCGAAGAGCTTCCGTTTGATGAGGTTATGATAATGATCATGACGATGGTGGTGATGATGATGATTGCCAAGGCAGGTCTTATGACGGAGATGACCTCAAATGCTGCGCAAGAAATCCTTTTGTACCTCGAAAGCGAAATTTGAAGAACAATTGCAAATACAGAACTGTTGGACTTTTGGTCATCTTTCAGAACTCAATCGAAATGCATTTATTATTGCTTTTACTTTTATTCTGCACAACGAGGCAACCATATTTCCATACGTCCAGCCACCCACTCATCCACCCATCCCTCTATCCACCCATCCCTCCATCCATCCACCCCACCATAACCAACCCAGTCTACCCTAACCTCTCCCCCTCTCAAGACGCGTCCATCCCAAAAAAGCATCCTTGCGAAACCTTTCCACTCGGACGCGGATGCAATCGTTGGAGCGTGACGGCGCACCTGGCGAAAGAACAGTGCACGGGCCACCTAGCGATCAAGACAGACCTCACGCTGGGCCGGCGCCACGTACGCGGCTCTGTTGTTGGGTCCCATCGTCGACAGTTCTACCATCGTATCGTAATAATAATTATAATAATTGTAATAATAATAATAATAATTATAATAATTTTTGTTAATAGTTGCGCAATAGTTGGCATATTATTCTATGTAAATGTATAACATTATATAATGTATAACATGCTTACATAAATGTCATTCATTAACTAATTAGAATTATTATATTATATTATATTATATTATATTATATTATATTATATTATATTATATTATATTATATTATATTATATTATATTATATTACATTACATTACATTACATTACATTACATTATATTATATTATATTATATTATATTATATTATATTATATTATATTATATTATATTATATTATATTATATTATATTATATTATATTATATTATATTATATTATATCATATCATATCATATCATATTATATCGCTGGATGTGAGATAGTGATGATGAAATAGTGATAATCATGATGAGTGTTATATATATTTACAATGTGTTCGAACACCCGCTGCTCTGACAAACCATCCATTTCTAAGGCTCTCTCACGATTATAATCATAATGATGACGACGAGGACGATGATGATGATTATTATTTTTTTCTGC
The DNA here is from genome assembly GCA_034509925.1 of Hirudinaria manillensis. NCBI lineage: Eukaryota > Metazoa > Annelida > Clitellata > Hirudinida > Hirudinidae > Hirudinaria > Hirudinaria manillensis. Next base: position 9,604,887 of record CM067535.1, on the reverse strand, counting down.
CCCTTACCATCATCATCATTACCATCATCATCATCATCATCATCATCTGTGCCTAACTACTAATTATAGCATAATTTCTGAGCGTTGTTAGTCTTACCTTCTGATAGTTTGTAATATCACGAGGTGATGATAATGATTATGAGGACTGATAAAGTGATGATGCCTACTTCAAAACAAGGAATATGATGATGATGATGATGATGACTGAAAGATTATCGTCAAAGTAGTGACAACAAAGGTAAATAACATGTATCCATCCATCCATCCATCCATCCATCCGTCCATCCGTCCATCCGTCCATCCATCTATCCTTCCATCCATCCATCCATACAGTAAAGGTAATGATGATAGTAGTAGTAATGAAATTTGTTAATATAACTTATGTGGCTCATAACTTCCAGAAACAAACACGGCAATTGACGTGCTTCATCCGGTCACGGTTGGCTGCGCACGTGAATAATTTTTGGATATTTTTTTCATTTAATATTCTTTTTCCGATAAAACGCTTTCATGAACGGTACAGGAAGCGAATTTTAATAACCGGATGTTCTCCATTGTAGCAACGGATACGCATGACTCGACAGAGTTTCCGTTCAAGTCACGCTCCAATGAGCACCCATCAGACGACCTCCTCTCCAGTTCCCTATTATCGGCCAGAGTCGTTCCACTCGATTGATTTTCTCCCGTTTTATTTTAATATTTTTCTACAAATTTTACTATTAGAATAATTGGATTATAAATAATTATTTAATTTATTATTAAAAAGTTAATAATTAAGTATTAATTAATGTCAATAAATTATTAAATCATAAATGATTGCGATGTCGTTTTCAATGTTCTGTTGTTGAAAATAATTAAAAGTTGAAAAACGTTTGTCGACCTCAGAGAAACATTCCTTGCGAAGATGACGATGTTGGATGAACTCATGGATGAGTCAGTGAATGAATGATTTAGTGCAGGAATGAATGAAGAAGTGAGTGAAGATTGGTCGAACGGACGGACGTACGGACGGACGGACGGATGGGTGGATGGATGGATGGATGGATGGATGGATGGATGGATGGATGGATGGATGGATGGATGGATACAAAGAAATACCCGAACATCAAACATCACAGGATGTTGTGCTTCTGAAAAAGGCGAGCTAGTCCCATCTGCATTGCATGTGTGTCGTTCATCATCACCATCAGCACCATCATCATCAACAACATCATCATCATCATCATCGTTACTATTATTATTATTTTTTTATTATTATTATTATTATCTTGAAAATGGGATATAAAAACCTAAATTCAAATTTAAAAAAGTGAAATCGTTTGTTAGGAGAAAAATAATTAATACTTAAAATATTATCATAATATATATAATATATATATGCAAATAATTATATATTAATTATATATAATAATTATATATAATAATTATATATATAATATATAATAATTATTTGCACGATGATAGCCTTAACCCTGTTCACTGTTGACGTCTTTTAACTTACACCATGAGTTTCAAATTTTGAAACAATAAACAATCAAATGTTTGTAATTAATTAACATTTAATTACAATTAAATGGTGACTTAAAAACTAAAAATTAAAAAAAATTTAACAACGATTTCCAAGTGAAAAAAAAAGATTTAAAAAAAAAATTCCGAAAAAGTAATTCTTATCACTTGCTTATCACTCGGGTCTGCGCCGTGGACATGCGCATTAGAGTCGGACAGTTGCTCGAGTTTCCGGTGACGTGAAGTAAGCATTAAGCGAATGTTGATGTTGACGGATCACCTGCTTTTCCAACTCTCTCTCTTTCTCTCTCTCTCTCTTTCTCTGTCTCTGTCTGTCTGTCTGTGTCTCTCTCTCTCTTTTGTCAGCATCTCTCCTTTCATCGATCGTGGTGAACGCTGATGACGTCATCAAGTCACCAAAAGCCAAGGCGAAGGTCACTCGGGTTCAGTTTATAAAGGTCGTCATGACAACGAGGACACTTGCTTCTGGTAGCAAACGACGTTTCAAACGTCTGGAAAAATACAATGAAAATACAAATATTTAATATTTAAAAAAAAAATTCTTTTCTATTGAAATTATAAATATTTAATTTAAAAAAAATGTCTTTTAATGTCCGAAATGAAAATTGAAATGTCGTGAAGGACTGAAATGAATTTCTCATTACAAACGAGAACCGGTCTTGTCCATCAACATCTGCGACCTCATGACCTTCACCCTCCCTTAACTCCTCCCACTTCGTCTTTTAAGCCCCGCCTCCTGGAAAAACTCGGATAGAAACGAGATCGGTATCATGACCGTGGCAGTTCCATCTCATAAATTTGTCAATCAGTTGAGGTTCATATCAATCAATCAATCAAGCAATCAAGCAATCAATCAATCAATCAATCAATCAGGTAAATCGCAGGTGGTTGAATTTTATGCGAATTTGATGAGATTATCAGGTGAATAATAATAATAATATTTATTTTAATAATGTTACTATTTATAGCTATATAATAAAAGATGAAAAGCTATTTCATGTCGATAACAGTATTCATATTTTATTTTAAAATAAATTATTAATAATTTAAGCATCAAACGAATGAGGAGCACAAATACAAAGAGAGGTACACAGGCAGAGACATCTTAGAAATACTGAAAACCAATGAAATTGCTTGTGGCATATTTTTCAGCAGGCCAAACCAAATTACTCCAAAGTTCTGCGTCATTGTGTCCGTGAACGTCCGTGTGCGTTTGCGTGCGTGTGCTTCGATGTCCTGCTTCGTCCGTCTGATCGTCTGGTCTTCCCTCGGAAGGCCAAGAAAAATAGTCCATCGGCTGAGCATTTGCATCGATGTAATGAGCAACTTATCATGATTCATATCTTCGCCTTAGGTTTCCTCGCATCTTTTTCACTCATTTCATCACCTACGTCGTCGAATCACAAAATTCATAATATTAACTAATTAATCGACTAATTCATTCATTCATTCATTCATTCATTCATTCATTCATTCATTCATTCAATCATTCAATCAATCATTCAATCATTCAATCATTCTTTCGTTCATCGAATCGTTCACCCGTAATTCAAGCACAAGCAGTTCCAATTTTCGTCCAATCGTCCATCCCTCCTTCCATCCATCCATCCCTCCTTCCTTCCATCCATCCATCCAAAAACCATCCATCAACCCACTCGATCCTTTCTTCCACCAACCTACTCACTCCACCCCCCGCAACGTCGGTGGTGGTCCTTCCCACATGGAAAGACATTGTGAGGCCATTGCTGGAAGGAGACCTGTCATGGAGAGGAAAATTAAGATGGATGGAGCGGTCAGAGACTGCGGGGAATCTGTGCTCCACTGAAGGAGGGAGTGATGCTGACTCACGGTAAATGCCTCCAAGATGAATGGCTGTGGATGGGTGGAAGAGTGGACGGACGGACGGACGGATGGGTGGGTGGATGGGTGGATGGGTGGATGAACGGACCGGGCATCGGGGTTGGCTTGGATGGATGAATGCATTGTTAAATGTGTGAATAAATGTCTTAAAAGATGAATTCTGCTACGAAAACGTGATGTCGATGAAGAAAATAAATGTGGTTGATTGCTTGATTGATTGATCGTGTAATAAATTTCTTTAATTATTTTTTATTTCATTTATTCATGTAATAACCACTAATTTAAAAAATATAATTAAATCAATCTTATCAAAGAAATGTTTTAGGGTTAGGTTTATGGTTATGCCCAGACTTACGGTCAGGTTTATGTCTAGATAGGATTATATATACAGGTTTAGGTCTAATTAGGGTTAGGGATAGGTTTAGCTAGGGTTAGGTATGATTAGAGTTAGGATTAAGGTTAGGTCTAGACATGATTAGGGTTAGGACTGGTAATGGTTAGAGTTAGGTTTAGGTTTTAATAGGATTAGCGTTAGGTTAGCTAGGGTCAGGTTTTACCAGGTCTAAGTCTGATTATGGTCATGTTTAGGTTTAACTATAGTTTTGAAAAAAAGATTAATGAAACTATCCACCATCATGATTTTGTTATATTTTTACAAAGCATGAATTTGGCACTTATTAATATCAAGTCTGCCTATGAACTGGCAAGTTAAAGAAAACACTGTGTCTGTGCAAAAGTATTTGCCAGTGTTGTGCATATTTTTTTTCTCCAACCTCAGAATTTCCATTCATCTCCAACTAAAATTAAGCTGCCAACTTTTTGTTTCAATGTTTTTCACAAAGAAAAAGAAAATAATTTTTGTTTAAAAACTAAAATCTCGCGACCGATGATGACGTAATTGGCGGTTGCTACGTCAACAATTAGTGCGTCACTTTTCTTCTTCGTTCTCCTATTATCGCATTAACAACGAGTTTAGGCACTCACCTCCCTCCCCATTTATCTACTCACCCACTCACCCGTCATCCACTCACCCGTCATCCACCCACCCATCATCCACTCACCCAACATCCACTCACCCGTCATCCACCCACCCGTCATCCACTCATCCATCATCCACCCACCCGTCATCCACTCACCCATCATCCAACCCCATCTTTCCTCACAATTCCCCATCTCACTGTGGGGAATTTCTAGAATATTCCCGGTTTTTCTTTCGATTTTCGGGCGAAATTTCCTCTAGGTGACAGAGTTGCAAATTATTCTTGGCAATAATTTTATTCCACGCTCTTCGTTCGTGAATAAATTATGAAAATTATAATTAAGTTATTATTTATCATTATAATTATTTATTTATTATTTTTACAATTATCCTCTTTTGTCGGCTTCAATCAAGGCGTATAATTTATGGATGCAAGAAACGCAAAGAATATATATTATCAAATAAGGATTAATATGCAAATGATCGGCCTTCACTCGGCTTTATGTAGCGCTCACTTCGGACATGATTGAAATTTATGTCCTGCTCCAACTTATCACCGCTCATCCTTTTAATCACATTTCTCCGAATTCATCCACCATGCCACCCATCCATCCATCCATCCGTCCGTCCATCCGTCCATCCATCCATCCACCTCCTTTTTATGTTGCTGCAAGATTGTTTTTAATAGAACATTTAATTCTAAATTTAAAAAAAATTAAAATAACATTTTAAATTATAATAAATATGATAATACAAGGAGAAGAAAAACATGTAAAGTTACAATTAAACGGTCGATTTAACGATTTAATAGGAGACCCAATTAACATGGATTATGTTTTTTAATTATGGTATTTATTATATACAATGCATGACGTTCAATTCGGTCGCAACAGTTTGCCGGCAATTTAAACTCCAGCATGTCGTTGCCAATGATGATGATGACGATGATGATGATGATGACGACGACGATAATGGTGGGGAGGAGGAAGAGGAGGAGGACGAAGGTAATATGAACTATTACCATCACCAACGTTACAACAGCGCGAGATGTCACCAAAACCAGGGACGGTTTGAACAAAGAGGACATTGTTCAGATTGAACGTGCGTGAACAAACTCGTGTATCGCGTCCGTGTGAAGTTGCCAGACGCATCCAGGATTCGCTAATCCTCCTGGAGTTATTGAAGTCAGCATCTTCCGCCCACCCACTCATCTGACCAGGTGCCCGGGGATGATGGGGACCATCGGACACCTGTATTGGTATCGGCAGGTTATTATTTGTCCACACTCATTCCATCGTTCCATTTCAGATCCATGTATAAGGATCCGCGTAATTGGATCATGCACTTGTTATCTTTCATGCTAATTTATTTCTCCTTCGATTTGTCCATCAATCTCTGACTCTGTCAGTCCCTGCTCGTGTCCATCTGTCTCGCAGTTTCTCCGGCCATCGCTATCTCCCTGTTCCAATCTGGTCATCCAACCATCCAATATCTTTGTTGCGTCCATCCATCCATCCATCCATCCGTCCATCCATCCATCCATCCATCCATCCATCCGTCCGTCCGTCCGTCCGTCCATCCGTAAAATGAAACTGGAAAGTCTTCAATCCACATTCCTCCATCGATTTCAGACGTTCCTCTGCATGTCAATCATTTCTTCATTCTTCCGTCAATCACTCTTCACTCCTCTTTCCATCCATTCGTCACTTCGATTCATTCGTCCACGTGCCATCAGTCCATCTGCTTATCGAATCCTCGCCGAGCCAATCTACTGGCAGTTGCATTTGTCTGATTTATGCATTCTTCTTGTTTATATTCGTGTAATTATAGTTGTTGTTGTTGTTATCATTTATTATTATTAAAATCATCGTCATTATTACTATTACTATTATTATTGTTGTTGTTGTTGTTATTAAATCTGTGTTGTTATCTGTGCTGCTTCCATCCATCCATCCATCCTTCCTTCCTTCCTTCCTTCCTTCCAATCATTATGACGTTCTCAGTTTCCCTTTCTCTCCTTCATGTCTTGGATTGCAGAGTTCAAAGGTCAGGTCGTTAATCATCCCAACACTGACGTCCCCTCAATGGGCTCAAATCGAAAACTACGGCTGTTTGAAAGGAGCAAATGATATGGCCAACTGTGTTCTACCCACGGGTGGATGGATAATGGATGGATGGATGGGTGGATGGATAATGGATGGATGGGTGGATGGGTGGATGGATAATGGATGGATGGGTGGATGCATAATGGACGGATGGATGTGTCGGACCATCTGCCTCCTAAATTTCATCTTCACACCTCTGAAACTTCACTTTCTTTTATAACATTTCTCCGATCAACGGCATTGCAATCGTCATCATCACCATAATCATCATCATCATCATCATCACAGCCTTCATCGACACTTCTCGGAAAGCATGGAAAGAATGTTGGACGTGCTGAATGATGGAAAGAAGAAAAATGAATCCTGACTTGAAACCGAGGGGGCGTTTCAGTTTGTGATGACCACGGAAGGAAAGTTGGACGGAGTGGTGGATGAATGAGTGAATGAATGAACGAACGAGTGAATAAATAAACGAATGAATGGTTGCTGCTTCTAGTTACTTACCAAGGAACTGATGGCTCTTCCATCCACCGACGAGGATTTTCTTTCCGTTTCTCGCTCTTCACCTTTTCTCCTTCTTTTAACGTTGAATCTGAACTGAAAAAAAAACTTAAATTCATTATTAAATTGTTAAATCTTCATTGCAGTGCATTTCAACATCTTTAAGGCCATATTCGTCCATTTGCTTTAACGGTTTATATACGGGCGACACCTGGCGAATGATTTGTAAATAATTCATTCACCATCGTCACCATCACCTCCACCTCCCAGTCCAGTCGGACTTAAAATGGAAGCAATGAATTAATTTAAATCGACGTCTTCCATAAAAAAAAAGTTCAACTGAGAACCGTAAACGAAGCATCGCTTTGCAATTGTTTGTTTGTTGCATTCCATGTTGACGATGTACGACCAAAGAACAAATAATAACAACAATATTAATGACCATTAACTTATGTTTTAACTTTGTTATTTCCTTCGAATTCAGGCTGTTATTATTTTCAATATATTATCGTCTGATGACCTCATAAAATTAAATAACTCGAATGATATTATCTTCATATTATTATTATTTTTTATAATATTATATAAAATATTACAATTAATTGTCACAATAACCTGTCAATCGTTGCAAGTTGTCCCAGTTAAGTTGAGAATTGATATAGCGCAAAGATTAAAGGTCCACAAAAGCAAGTAAAACATGGAATGCACGACACCTAAGATGGAGTGCGAGCATCAATCAACGATCAATAACAGTTACTGCCCCCTTTCGATTTTCAACTTCCATCGAACTCGGGTTGACCTATGGGTGGGTAGTGGCCTCGTGAGTAGGTCGATGGATGGATGGATGGATGGATGAGTGATTTAATGATTATTTTCCTGAGAGATCTTCCTTGAAAGTCTTTGGCATCGGGTCCTGTGGATGGACGTATGATGAATGGACGGATAAGGAAGAAGCAGTTGCATGGATTTACAGAGGAAATAAAAGAAGATTTTGAAAATAACGTGAAATAACAGATGAATGATGGAATGCATAAACAATAAACAGTCGGTGCATGGATTCACTTGGAGTCTGAAAATCATCAAACATGATTATTCAAAGGTCACACTCTCGTACTATTTAATAAACATGTTCATCATCCTCATCTCCCTTGTCATCGTCGTCTTCATCTTCGTCGGAAGCACTTTGCGAGTTTGATTCACGCTACGCCCACTTCCATATTTCCGGTTTATTCCAATATCTTCGACACGACTCGTGCCCCTGTCAGAGAAACGCCCCTTATTATCGCTCGTGTTTTCCTGCCTTTTCCTCTCGCAAATCAATCGATTGTCTGGAATCTACAATCGATGAGTTCAATCACTTGTCGACCAATCGCATGGTCAATCATTCAGTCCACCTTCACACGTGCACTCGTCGATCCAGCAGAGAGTTTCACAGCTTGATTCCAAGCGGAAACAGTGCTCCCCTTTCCCCAGTTGCATTCGTTCTGACCTCTGACCTTTCAATCAACGAATTGGTCTTCGGCCCACAACGGTCGCCTGGTGATGATGATGATGATGATGATGTTCGGTCCACGACGCAAACCTTCGACCGACTCCGTCGTTGTTTTTATTTGTAAATAATGAATTATACACTTCTGTTTATAAACATAGTTAACATTTGGCAGGATAAAACAATTAGATAAACAATGAAATGCCAACGTTATATCGTAATGCTTCATGTCAATTTTCAGTCATACTGCTTTCGACCAAATCAACAATATGTCAATGTCATCGTTATCATCATCACCAATTTCAGCAAAAAATTTCAGCCAATCAGCCTTTGGCACATCAGATCAGGTGTCAGTCTTTATTTTCATGACAACAGCAACATTTAACAGGATAAACAAAGGAGTTGTGAATGAAAATATTACTTTAAATGGCATAAAATTCAACATAAAACAAGTATGAAAACATGAAAAATAATTTATCATAAAAACAAAATCATCTTACGGTTCAGTTTCACAATTCATAAATTATGTTGAAAATTGGAAATAAACATTTAAGTCAATTAAAGGTACAAATATTGATTAGATTTTATTAAAAAAGAAATTAATAAAAGATGAATATTTGTGAATAATTATGAAATAGCAAAGTGAAATAATATCATAAATACCATAATGACAAGAATAATTTGTGCTTCTCATCAGTTTCAGTGACAAAAAGTTACAAAACATCACAAAAGGTCCTAACCCAAACATCCTTTCAAATATTCTTATCAAAATCCAATAAGTTGAAATTTAATCATAAAGCAATTAATTATTGAATATTTAATTAACTAATTATATCACAATTGTATCATAAACTAATCATATCACAATTGTATCTTAAACTAATTATATCATAATTGTATCATAAACCAATTATATCACAATTGTATCATAAACTAATTATATCATAATTGTATCATAAACCAATTATATCACAATTGTATCTTAAACTAATTATATCATAATTGTATCATAAACATTTAATCATTAACACAGTGAGTGGTAACCTTAACTTATATTTATTTACTAACGAAATAAAACGTTTGAACATTTAAAACCCAGGTCGATCGCTCTCGACGACGTTCGACCCGAAGGCGTGCGACGACTCGTTCCGCCCGAGCGACCCTTCGCGTTCCCCCCGGAAATTATTTCGCGATGACTTGCGATTAAATTAGAAATAATAACTCGACAATTTGGTATTAAGTGAGAAATATCCAACCTCTTTTGATCAAGTTTTAGGACATTATTATTAAGCAAAAACCTATTATTACTAATATTCCTAATAACAATAATGTCGTAATCTGCCCTGCCAAATCGCTCGAATGCCATCGTCTCCGTAGCAACCCGTCGAAGGCACAAAATTAAACATTTTTTTATCTCCCATTACTGGAGAGAGCCAGAGTTACCACAAACGAATCGTTTACAATACGACGGAAAATTATTAATTGCTCGGCTCGAGATCTCAAAGACCTCAAAAGTTATCCGAATTAAGCATAAGCCTCAAATTGCACGGATGACTTCTCTATACAAACTAATGACGAGAAATAACACGATCGTGAACATTACACTTTCTAAAGTGTTTCCAATTGAATGATCACGACTAGGAACATTTCTGTACATAGCTTTTAAAACAGATAATATAACTTTAGAAGGTTAATTTGCTGCAAACTGTCCATATAATTTTGTAAAGTTAGTGATTAAGTGATGTTTAAATAAGTTATTAACTTTGAACCTTAGAGAATATAATACACTTAAACCATTTTAAACCCTAATGAAACAACATTGTGAGGTGCAATACAGGTTATCGTAAACTGTTAGAATATATCTATCCTTATAAGGAATTTAATGCTATACCACACTATCTACATTGGTGTCTACATGCATGATGATAGAACATGTGGTCATGCTTCTACCTACCATAATCACTAATAATGAGAATCATAACATTTTAATAAATTTCAATTATTATATAATAATTACTCCTTTTGATCAAACTGGTTTAGGCGGATCAGGCAACAAATAATCTTCCATCCTCTCCTTTTCAACAATTATTCCTGATCCCTTTACCTTAATCACCTTTATTTCCTGATCACTGGATGTCATTAGGGAAAGGTATTTCTTTGCTGAAAAAAAAAACAAATGCAATTACATCACAGACGTAACTGATCGTTCCAAGGAAGGGGGTTTTGACATTCGCACTTACCCGAACTCATTTTTTTCCACTCTTCAGACTTGTCCTTTGTCGTTTGTTTATACACCACATATCCTAAGGCATTCCACGCCAGCACAAAGTATAACAAATTATATCTTCTAACTTTCGAAAAGATGCCCGGAGCCGCATCGCCGTATCTGTATTTCTTCATGTTGGTAAGACTGTTGCTTGACTTTAAGGAATTGAATGTAAAAGTGGAAGCTTAACTTTGGTTAAACTTTAGATTAATTTAAGAATAATTTCAAAAAATGGTAATAATAAAATATTTATTTTAGTATCTAGTTTTTGTATTTTGTAAATAAGCCGCTCACTTAAACATTGCAATATTTTATTTTTTAAATATTTATTACTTAAAATAAAATAATTAGTAAATTTAGCACATTTGCATTAAAATGAATGTTTAATAACTTTTATTTAGCATCCACATCAATATACAAGGGGTTGTGGCAGGCGCGTATTGTTCAAAAGTTTAAAAATTTTGTTGCTGTGAGGTATTTATATAACTATCGAACTGGGAACCTATACAATTTTATATAAGTTGAACAGAGTAAAGAACCAACGGATCAAAAATGCTCGAAGCCTTTTCCAAGTTATTGCCGAAATTGAGGAAACCGAAGCCTCACAGGCCGATTATAACGACGTCCGAAAGCGGTGTCGAAGGAACTTTTACGTTTAGAGTTGTTATGCTCGATGGCTCAACAATATACCTGGATATTAAGGTTTGTTCATTTACACAAACGACGAACAACGGAATGTCGGATTGCAAGCACCCTTTATGTTGATTGAATCTGTTTTTCATGTCAGTTTAGTTACATTCTATCTTTTCAAACCAACTGAAGCCTTGGTTACTCGCAATTAGTAAAGCGAATATTATTTTAATCAAGATGGTTGTTTCATTATGGTATTTGCGATATATCAATAAATTTATTAAATAAACAACTTAATTAAAAGCTCAGTGAAAAGGGTCAAGTTGTCCTGAATCAGGTCTGCTCAAAGCTGCGCCTATATGAAAAAGAATTCTTCTCCCTCAAATTTCTTGAAAATGGGATTCAGGTGCTTTGTTGATCTTGATGAGATTTTGTAAATGTTGTAGCTTGATGTCAGCTATCAAGAAAATAACGTTATGTTTGTTTATACATATTTTGATACTATCAAACTTCTGTAATATTTTCTGGCAAAAAATTTTATTTTTAATGATCCATTAATTGATAATGGCATTAATGATTTAAATAATGCCCTAAAAACGTTTCCTTATATTTGCTTCTTTTAGAAATGGCTGAAACTCTCAAAGTCTGTTAATAGTCAATTAGCTGGTAAGATATTTCTTTGGATAATGCTTTTCAAATTTTGCATGTAAATGATGGTTATGATTATGCAATTTATATTGCTTAGTTTTTAAAGGTTATCATGTTAATGTTATCACTACATAAGATTGATCTTAAGTGTTGCTGTTTAAGTGCTCAGCATTCGACCTCCGATCGTGTCTAAGATACGTTGCTCACAGTTACAAGCTTAGTTTTAGAACATAGAATCACTATTGTAACTTTGGAAATGTAACGTCGCTTTAAAATATCATTGCTTTTAGGTTCAGGCCCTCACACCTTATTTTTCTGCGTGAGATTTTATCCCATGGGCCCGGCCAGGATCGCATCGGACGTGGGCAGGTATCAGATATACCTCCAAATCAGAAAGGACATTCAACAAGGCAAGTTGCCATTGCCAGAAGATGTCTCTCCAACTTTTGCTGCTCTTTCTCTCCAAGGTGAGCGAAGCGTCGTCGCGTACTTCTTCGATTCGGTCTTCGACGACGAATTTTTTCCAAAACAGCGGATTCCGGCGAAGCGGACGCGACGGATCTCGACCGAGAGGAATCGATCGCGATTTCCATCTTCAAACCTCGTCAGAAGACTGCCGAAGAGTTCGAGGCCGACGTCCTTCGCGAGCGAAAGAAATGCGAGTGAGCGTCTTTCGTCGTCTAAAAATAATTTCGTAGGCACCCGTTAAAAGCACGGGCGAGATTCGACGGAATCTTTTACGGACGACGATTCTTGCAGGGGTCGATCTTCGAGCAGGGCAGAATTCTCGTTCCTGGAGCAGGCTTCGTGGCTCGACCGCTACGGAGCAGAGATGCACGAAGTCGAGGTGAGCGAAGGTTTTAACGAAGGCCGCGATTTTTGCTCGGATTTTCACTTCGTCGTCGATTCGTAGGCAGAGGACGGTTCGAGCATCGAACTCGGGATTTCGCCGACGGGGATCCTGCTGTTCAGGGAAGGAAGGAGAGTCGGTGCACATTATTGGTTGGTGGCGGTCGAACGATCGGCTCTTTGAACGAGGAACGTACGATTTACCGACCGATGCGTTTACTCGAGATTTATTTTTCTAACAAAATACGTTAATTATTATTTAAACGTCGGTCGTTTACGATTGAACATTCCCACGTGACGACCATTTCCAGGCCGAGACTTTCAAAGATCAGCTTCAAAAACAAAACGTTGCAGTTGAGGGTGGTCGTGACAACGGTGAGTCATTGTTTACGTGTCCACGAGTTCGAGGATGAATGTCGTTTGATTGTTTTGACAACTTCTAAAATTCGGCCGACATAATTCGTCGACCTCGAGAATAATAAATCGTAATAAATTATAATAAATTATCTTCCAGGGAGGGGAGGAGACGAGGTCGTACGAGTGCTCGGACAAGGAGTCGTGCAAATCCCTGTACAAGGGTTGCATCGCTCACCATGCGTTCTTCAAGCTGGCGACTTCGACGTCCGTCCATCGCTCGCAACCTCGCAACTCCACGAGTCGTTCGGGCTCCTCTTCTAAGCTCTTCTCTGTCGGAGCCAAGGCCAAGTCCGTCATCTTTTTGAGTTGCATTTTATGATAATTAATCTCTAATTAAATACCGGCTACTTATAATTAACTGATTAAATATAATATAAACAATATAATTATATCTATATAATTCGTTCATCCAAAACTCCAAACATCTCAAACTAGATCTTTCGGGGATTCGTTTTTTGATAGGAGAGATCCGGTCGTGCCCGACTTGGTGAGCGGCGAAGCGTATCACAGGCCGCTGGATTATTATTATTATCACGATCGACATGGGAGGAGGTCCAGAAGGAACTCCGGATCAGAAAGTTGTCCTGAAAATGAGAGCAAGTTTTTCGTGTTTTTTTTATTAAGTAATATTTAACATTAAAAAAACAATGCAATTGTAATATTTTTTTCTAATAATGGTGTTCCTCGACAGGGTTCTTGTCCAGACCTTCCTCTTGTGCCATGATGCCCGTCGGACGGTCAGTAATTGGGCCAAATTCAATCGTTTCTGACTTTTTTGACGATGTTAGGGGATCGTTCGAATTCTTTTTGTCCTTTTCAGACGAGCAGACCATCCGGATTCTCCGTCGGGTCGAAGGTCGTTGTTTTACGTGGAGGGAAGTTCGAGGAGGTGAGTTTGAAACTGTTGTGCAGTTTTCGATACCAACATCTTCTATGAATTTGCTGCTATTTTTGTCAACCAATAGGATGTCCCCGGTCTCTGTTTACGGAGGATCGAGAAGGGTAATGTACGGCAGGGAAGATGATTACTTGTCTGGAAGTGAGAGCGAATCATTGGCCTTTGGACTGGACGGGTAAGTTGAATGTGATTGGATGGTTGAATGTGAGAAGAGTGGATGAACGAATGCATGAATTGTCAAACATTTAATTCAACCGAGTGATTGATTTACTCAAGATATTGCAGATTTAAAATTTATTTTTAAGCAGGAGATTTCATAGAGGTCATCCTGTTTACATGACAACAGTTGAAATGAATAGGAGGAGGTGAATTTTAAGTTTTACAGTTTTTAAATTTTTAATCAATAGATTTTATTACCTAACATATGCAAGCATATTAATTGCAGATAATAGCATGGCTGCTTACTTCTTGCATGCACATACGTACATATATATATATATATACATACATATATGCTTACTTTCCATCGTAGGATCAGACAGATCGAAGATGCATCTTTCTATTCGGAGGCGGAGAGGGACCCTCGTCGCAACCGCAGGCACTGCAGGTCGCGCCAGAGGGTTTACCCAGACGACCCGATCGCTCCGAGACAAGGATTCGGAGTGGAAAGGCATGCGGGGCCTCGATTCGCGACCGAATTCCACCACGTATACGACCGCCTGCCGACGGATTTGGATTCGGCGTCTTTGTATCCGTCCGAAAGGGAAACCACGATCAGGTGGGCGGACGAGAACGGCAGGGGAGGCTACGAGAGGAGGTCAGTCGGTGCACGTTTTCTCGTTAGACGGCTTCGTAAAGGCAAACCCGAGACGTTATCGTGACGATAAGAATGAAAATTATAATATGTAAAATATGTCAATGTTATAATATATGCTAATGTTCCATTCTTAGCAAATACTCAAGATCAGAGGTCCAGTCAGATGCCAGGAAGAGATACAGAAAGTAAACATCCCTTTGGAAGCATTAACATTCGTGTTTCTAAAAATACATTTCTGCTCGTAGGAGGAGTCAGTCGCCTGGATGTGGATCGAGACCCCCACAAGAACTTGCAAGTCATTTTAGGTTTGTATCTCAGGAGATGTTATTTAAGAACAAAATTGATATTCCAAATATTATCTATTATATATTCAGAACGTTTATATTATAATATCTGATGCCTTAACATTTATATCACGTTCATGTATCAGAATATCCTAATTGCTCGATCGATTATGTCGTGCATGTTGTTTGCGATTTCAACGATGTCATTCTATGGTTCAGATACGTCGACCAATTGGACGCAGGCATCGGCGACGAACAGTTGAAAGAAATTCCGTACACGAGAGTCGAGTGAGTGATCTTACGAATAAATTACGTTAATGCTCGCTTCCTTTGACACGACCTCGACGTCCCAGGACCGACATATCCGCCGTGCCTGCCAGGTACTCTCCGAGAACGAAGAATAGGATCGTAACGAGTCGAAGGATGACTGCAACCAGGAGGTCGATTTAATATTTTGTTCGTCGCTAGTGGTTCGATCGGCCATTATTAGTGAATTATATCTTTTATCTTTCTAAATGTTCGATATAGACTTTATTAAATTTTAATCCTCTGCAGACAAAACTCTGAAGTGTCGTACCACCGTTCCGGAATCCCGGACGGCGAGGCCCCTCCCCCTTATTTGGGGGCCGCAGACTCCCCGGGGAGGAGGTCGGACGTGGCCAGGCCCAGGAGGGCTATGAGCATCCTGGAAGGGTTGTTTTCATTGAATAATAACATTAATTCACTAATGTTACATTGCTGTAATAATAATACTAATGTTGATTTAAAAGATTTGGAAAATTAATGTATTGTAAGTCATTGCTGGTTGTCAATAATAACTGTTGTTGTTGTTGCTAATAATAATATTTATCAATAATTTAATAATAATTAGCTTGTTATCGTGATTATAATGTTGTCATTGTCAGGGTGGAGTCGCACGACGTCGACGGACCTTCGAGGATGCAGCAGGACGTGGACTTTGTGGAGGTGAGTCGTTTAACGTTCAATAGGTGTTAACTTAATCGCTCTTCAATGACTGTTTGTGACTCGTTTTAATTCAGAACTTCGAAAGGGATGGAAATTCGATGGTCGGACGAGGATCGAATCGAGAAGAACTTCCTGTAACCCAACATCTGGAATGGTTTGTAAACATTAAATAGGATGACGTGATATTTATAACGAGCGAGCATCGTTTATGCAAGATGCCTAAAATAACTCGTGCCCACTTCTTCTCCGTTCTTTAGGCACGATTCCAGGCCGAGACCTTCTCGACGTCGTGCGGCCTACGTCGACACCGTGGAGGTATTCGAAAGATTCGATTATTAATTAATTGATGATTATTAATTACACTGAATTCGATCGACTGCAATTCTAACTCATGGGGATGCCACGATTTCCTTTCAGAACTACAGAAGAGAGATGAGCTCGAGGTTCGTCGGGAGTTTCGACCCCTCCGAAGCCTCGTCGGGTCGGTACGAGCGACCGGCCCACGGATCCGACGATCGAGGGGGCAGGACGGACCCCGGGCAGAGGAACCCGAGGGATGAGGAATGATTCGATCGACGTCGTTAATTATTAAGTATTGCAAAGCAGCTCGATTCTTTTTTATAAAATTATGTTCTGAGTTGTTGTGTTTGACATCACGAGTTTATACTTTTTTATTTCACTCGTTCCAACTTGTACTTTTGAGCAACCATTTTCAGGGTTCACCTCAGGAAGTGTTTGTAAATATGAACTCATTTTGGAAACTTTTTCATGATCTCAGTTTGCCTTGACAAGGTTGTCAAATATTTATTTGCTACCTCGACCGTTCGTTGACTGTTCGTATGACATTGTTGGTGTCAGATAAAATAAATTTGTATGGTCTCAATTGAACCTTCAGGAAAACATAAGTGGTTTATAAATATAAACTGTTCTTTTATTTCAATTGAAACAAATAAGCTATTCCTGAACATATCTCGTAAAGTGGCTTTGAATGTCTGCAAGTGTTTTGTTGATGACTGTACTCTCGTCCTGCAAAGTACCAAAGTAAACAACTAGCCGGCATAATAAGTTTAACGTGCTATACGATGCATACGCACGCATGCAACACGTGCACGCTTGTGCCGCATTATACAAAAGAGGTTGTAATCGAAGCACCGACCATTTCCTTGTTCTTGTTCGACCTTCTGCAAACGGTGTACGGGCGTCCGTCGCTCGTGGATTCCCTGAAAATCGTGTGCAACTCGCTCTGCAACCAGTTTGAGAACTGCAATGGAATTGGTTCATTATAATAAATAAATAAAATCTGTTAAGGAGGTGAGCCTTTGCCAAGAACATTTGTCCAACCATTTTCCCAGAAGAGCAGTTGGAATGTGAAAAATCAAGAGTTGCTTTCATGCAATTCAGAATGGACATTGACAGGTTGAATGACTGGCCATTGAAAGCTGCAAAAAATTACATAAATCCTGTTGTTACCGTAATTAGCAGACCGATTTATGAGTGCCCTTTTATTAAAAGTTCCAAATTTCGATTAAACGATTAATTGGCAACTCACCGAGCACCGGATCGATGCCGTTCGTCGCCGTGGAAACGAGGTCCTTCCAAGCTGCGCAAAGGACTTCGAGGCAAATTTCGGCAAGAAAACGAGTTTTGGCCTCGTCGTCTGCGACGTTGTCCGGAAGGTCCAAATATTCGCAGCTGAGTTGATAAGAAAATATCGGTTAAAATCGACAAAACTCGAGCGATCGTGAAAATCGAGCGATCGGAAAGAGAAATGACCCGAGACTGCCCGAGGCTTGCGAGAGGACGACCAAAACCCGCGTAAGTCGGTCGAGAAGGGCCTCTCTGGCCACCCTGGTCAACAGCGAGGCGTTGCAATCCACGATTAGCCTCGGCAAGGACCAAACGGACAGGCTGCCCGAGTTCGTCTTTCGAGAAAGTTTTTCAACGTCGAGATGTTTGTTCCTTGCCTTCATCTGTGAAGATCAATAAGGTAATGTTATCAATTCAAGAGGTATTAATTATGCATTCATTGTAAATTAAATTCATTTTGTGCTTTAATGGGAATTTAAGTGTGATTATATCAACCAGTTTACTAAATCAAATTGACCTCCCCAGAGGAGTGGTTGATCTGGAAGTAAGTCTGTCTGTACAAGATCGTCAACAGCTTGCAGATGATGTTGGAGGAATCGGATCGGACGAGGTCGGGGCAGAGGTCGCAAGCCAAGCCCACTATTTTGAGAGCATCCAGGCAACATTCGGAATCAGAAAGCGCTCTGCAAAGGCTGACAGCAAACACGGGACAGGATTTTGAAGTGATGGCAAATAATCCTGTGAATTTAAATAAAAGTGAAAAAGCAGTTGGTTGAGATGAGTGAAATAATCACAATACCGTGTCTGAATTTGTTGGCTTCGACATATTTTGTAATCAGACATCTCATGAGATCTGGAATCTGAATAAATTAATGAACAGGTGAAAGCCTAAGTCAACCGTGCTTTTCATAGGCATGCGAATCGATGAACCGACCTCCGCTCGAACCTCTCCGTTCCTGTCGTACATGAGCGGACAGCAGATCTTCTCCAGCACGACTTTCATGACGACCGGGCAAAGGTTACAATGCATCGTCTCGAGTGCCCTTTTCACCTTTTGCAGGAACTTTATCTTGTCAGCAGCTTTGGCATCAGAGGCACATTGCTTCAATTCTGACTATTACATCAAAGAGGCTCTATTTTTGAATCTTTGAAATGTGGGAGCTCACACAGACAGATTGATTTGTTATTATTAAATTACATTAATTGGTAATTAGGCAAACATTGGCCAAGTTAAATTTAATTTTTAAACTCATAAGTTATGTGCGAAACCCAATAAATTAGAAAAAAACATTCTTACAATAATCTTTTTCTTTATTTCAAGCAGTTTGGAGTGTGGAGGAACTATGTTGATACTAACATCTGTGAGCTGTAAAGTTACAATGAAATTTAGACTCCCGTAATTTGTCAAATGTTATTTACGAATCGTCAAATCCTAACCACATCTCGAATTGCTTGATTGCGATACAAATTTTACTTATTATTTAGAGGGATTGTACTTACTGAGGGCAGTTTAACAAAGTCATCATCCAGTTTCGCTAGCTGATCTTTGATAATTATTTTCCCGACTTTTACTTGAGGCACTGTTTCGTTAGCTTTCTTAATTACTCGGCCAACTTTCACCTTCTTCTTAAAAAGGCCATTCTTGTTCTTCTTCTTACCCCCGTCTTTTTTAAACTTCGCCATATTCCTTTAAATTCGTAAACTACAGAAGAATATCAACTCGGGTCAATCTCGGAATATGCCTTTACAAGTTGAACAAATCAAATCTAAACAATATTTTATAAACAAAATGTTCTTTTGAACATTCTTTGATATCTATTACGATTTATAGATGATAGAAAAAGTGTGTAATTATTGAAACGCCGATAATAGATCAACTAAAAGGAAAATGGATTAAATCAAATAAAATACTTCAAATTTGTGCAAAAGTAAAATTATTAATCTATTTTTTATTTTTTTTTTATAATGTAAAGCTTGTATTCCCCAGGCGGCAGAAGTAATTCATAAATAAATTTAAGTCGATTTTAATATTGAAAGCCTTAACTTTTAAAAATGAGACCCTCCCGCCGATGTTCACATTTCATGAAAGAAATGAATTAATTGGTATCCTGATCGGGCAAAATAGCCAAATTATTTGCTGTTGCGGCGTGCTTCTGCCAGAATCATGGCTGTTCTCAAGGCAAACCAATTTCTTATAACTCAGTGGGGAAACGTGTAACTACTGGGTCAACAAATCCTGATGTGAAAAGCAGGCAAAACAGGCTCGCAAAATCTCGAATTCATCATCAAAGTTCCACATGGTAATCTTAAATGATTGTTTTAGCACGACAAATATCGAACGCGTCTTATTCATACGTCATCAATGATAAAAACATAACCGTGCAATTCGACAACTTTAAAAAATATTGTCGCAGGTGCCATGCAAAAATCAGTTATTGAGTCCGTCGAACATGTCGGAGAGGAAGGCATCGATGCTGTTCGTTTCCTCTGCAATCTTGAAGAAGAACAGGTGCTCGGCACATTTCAGGCCGATGCTCCTCAGGGCAGGAAGCCTGGAGAATTGTGAAAGGAGATCGTGCTCAGAACAAAATTTCTAGCACTATGAAATTAACTGAACCAGCAATGGATAGAAAAAACAACAATTATACCATTTGCAAAGAAAGAAAATTAAAAAAAAATTATTCACCTCAGCAATAGTTTTGCAAACCTTCCAGGCTCCTCTGGATTTTTCTGTCTGCAGTAATCCTCCAAGGAAGCGTAGACCTTCTCTCTTAAGCTCTCGATGGGCTGAGGGGCAATGAGGCCTTTGGCATCTGCAAGCAAAGAGATGGCAATCATCTCCGAACGATTGCAAACCGACAACGCAAAAGCAACTACCGAACCTGGATTGAAGAGAACAATGGCTCGCATGCATCCGAGCTCGGTCTTGTCGACGTTCATGTCTCTCATCTTGGTGACGATCTCCGACAAAACCCTCTCGAAAATGTTCGACATGCCCACCTGACCTGCGAGATCCCTCGTCAATTTGAAGCCCCCGACCAGGATGAGGCTTCCCTCGCGCAACGACTGAACCGACTGGTGAGCGATCGTGGAGATCAACAGCTCGTTCCATCCTGGTTGATGACAAAAACAAACATTCCAAGAAAAAAAATGCATATCACGAGCATCACAGTGTTATTTTGAGCATCCACGAATTAACTATTAATAATAGTCTATCATTAATATTATTATTATTGTTGTTACAATTATTATTTCTAACCAGTCCTAAGAAGTGTAACTTGATCATCAGGATTAAGTTCAGTGAAGTGGGGCATCCTTTTCACCCAATCGACTAGGGAATAGACGAGCCTGTCGGCAGCTTGGCAAAGGTCATAGGGCGAAGGATCGTCCGAGCCCTCCAGCTGCTGTTCCAGGTTGGTCTCGGCACTCAAAATGGCCTCCACCGGCATGTCGTTTCCAACGCAAGTCGTGCTTTCTGCCTCCGCTTGACCTCTCTCCCTGGCCCTCTGTCTTTCCTCTTGAACAGCTTAAAATGAGATGAAGCTCAAGAATTCTTTAACGAAAAATATCCATGATTTCACGGCCGTAGTTTTGTAAACATAATTTAATCTCATTTCATCGAATTAGACATAAATATTATTTGACTGTCCATAGGCTAAACTCTAAAATTAAAATTCAACAACCAGCCAGAGACCTTCTCTCTTCATTCCAGTAGAAAGACACTTCATGTAGCGACAGTACTGGCATCTGTTCCTCTGACGCTTGTCAATCAAACAGCTCTTCTCATCTCTGCAGGCATATTGAAGGTCTTTCCTCACAGTCCTTTTGAAAAATCCTTTGCAACCTTCACAGCTGATAAAGATCAAATGAACTAATTTTTTAAAAAAAGTTAATTAATCAATCTGTTAATAATTTGGTCCATTTGGACCATCAATCAACAATGATTTCACAAAATCTCCCAGAGTTTGTGAATGTAAAATTTCTGAAATCAACAAAAAGTATTAGACATTGAAGAAATTTTACCCTACCTGTAAACCCCGTAATGCTTTCCCGATGCCCTATCACCGCAGATGGCACACAAATGTTTGGCAGACAAAAAGTGAGTCTCATTAGATGAGGACATGAGACTTGGCGAGGCAACCATCGTGGAAGACGGGGGAGACTGCATGCTGAGAAAATTTGGAGGTGGGGAATTCACAAGTGAACCGGGAGACAAGGACGACTGAGAATGGAGAGATGGTGACTGTAGATTACCCAAACCGGGAAAAGATCCATCGAACATTACTGGCATTGCGGGGGGATTTGGTGGGCCGTAACCGAGATATCTAGAACTCGGTGACGTCATGCCAATAATTCCCGCAAACGGACTCGTCATAGAATTCAAATTCAACTGAGAAATGTCAGGTTTCGTTTCGCTGCCCGATGGGAGGCTGGAACTGTTTGATTCCTCCATGTTTCGCTTCGATCCGATTTAGTAAACAACACAAACGAGAAATGCGGTTTGAAACAAGCGAGATTCGAAGTTGATCTGATCTAAAATAAGTATTCAATAAAACTATCGCTTCAGAATACACCACCGACAATAAACGACGATCCGCAAACATGGACTCCCGAGAGTCAATCGGTGCAAAGCTCAAACCGAGCTGAATTCACGTTACTCGGAAAGAATCGTTTTTATCCGGATAGTTCTTTAAAAATTTCTAACGGTATTTTATTCCAGATACATAAATGATCAACTTAGAAAGTTCAAAAGCAGCAACGCAGGCCGGATTTGCGAGAAACCTACCGAACTTTACGGAAGACCCCGGCGCCCCCTCAAAACTAAAACTTGAACAACGAATAACTGGCTACTCCAATTACTCTCCCACCACTAACTAATCTACAGCTGATCACCCAGACTACTCACTTGAATAGCAGAAAGTAAACCCCGCTCCGATTCATCAAATGAAAATTTTATTATGAAATTTTGGCAACACGATCAAAGGAATTGTACAGCGATTTGTATAAAAACGCATTCGACAGCTTAAGTCGTCAATGTAGGTCTAGAAATGAAACAAAAGATCCTTTAATCAGTGAACAACGTGGTACTTTCCACCTTCTTTGGAATCTAATGAGAAACAAAACGGTTCAAAATTTCAGTGTATGGAGAGCAAAACGATCTTAGTCAAAATGTAAGCCGAGTCCAACCCATAAGAAAATTCCGGCTGCGGCTCTTTTTAAACCATTCACATGTTAAAATACAATATTTATGTCACTCGATCATATGAATTTCATAAAGTCACAATCTTAGAAAATGCTGACAAAAACCTTCAGGAATTTTCCTCAAAGGAAATCTCCTTGCATGCCCAGACCTTCCATCAAATCCCTTCATAAACAATTCAAATGTAGATTAAAACAATTGTAAACAATTCATCAGATCTCCATAATAAGACAAATGAATGAGGCTGATTTAAATGGCCACGAATGCTCCCGTGCAAAATTCGGGAACACTGCACGTAATCGAACCGACATACTCGTTAGGAGGCGCTTAGTCTAAAATGAATAACAGATCACAACACTTAATACTGCTCACTGAGACAAGAACTCAGATCCTGGCAAGTCCAAGTCCCCTTCACTTCTGCAAAAGAACAATTTGCACATCAATAATTTTTATAATTTATGATAAAATATGTTAATTAAAAAACACAAAATTTCTAAAGTTAACAAAGTGGCATGATTTCATACAAGATTTCATTCAAATCAGGGAGACTGTCATTGTGCTGATGGAAGGCAGGAGAGACCTAAAAAAAAAAGGAAAACAATTGAAAGACGTCGTCGACAACTTCGTGCGTCATTGCATCGCGTCACACAAGAATAAGAAAAACACGATGCAGGCAGCGCAATCACCTTGGCAGTAGGTTTCGGGCTGTTGTAGTTGTAAGAAATATTCTCGCCGTACATCTCGAAGAGGTTCTGATGCTGCCATTCATGATCCAAGGTGGATGCAGGGGACATTGCACTGATGACCGAGGACGGATTGCTGAGGATGTGAACGTCCTCCTGGCCATTTTCCCTCGGCTGACGACGTCTGAGGCGACGAGGCGAGAGTTCAACGACCGAGTCTAAAGTTATCCTTTGCCTCTCAATTGCTACTCCTTGGAGCCTGCCCACTCGAGACTAAATTAATCTTTTCCCCAAATATCTCAGCAATTGCCAATTTATTATTATTATTATTATTTCAATGATTGGCTTTTAATCATGAATCGAACAAGCGATCAATTCTCACTCCGAGAGGAAGATTTCAATGCTGAATTGCCCTCCACTGTAGCCTAAAAATAACAATCATTAAAACAATAATTTTTCAAAAATGATGACGATGACGGCACTTTAACAACAACAAAAGGGACAAACACGACGACAAATAATGCAACAATTAATAAACAATTTGCGATCACGAACCGGGATTGTTCTCGCGGTCCTGGAACCTGCTCTGATCGAGGTTCTGAGGGAAGATCTCCGACAGGCTTTTCTGATCCGGCCACAAGAACTTGAGGAGCTTGTGCTTGATCTCGGGATTAGAGAAGTTGGCGACCTCCATCGCACCCAGGATCGGAGCGAGTCCTTTCTCCTCGATGTCTTTGGGTGAGAGGTAATCTCGAACGTGGAACAGCTTTCGGTCTCCTGACGATTGCAAATTTCTTCGAGACTTCGAACGATTCGCCATTTTTAAAACTCTTCGAAACTCACCGGTTTCCGGGTCGAGTTCCTGCACGGCCACGGTGAGGTAACCGCAGAGGTCGGACTTCTGGGACGTGTCGATGTGCGACTCGCTGAACCTCAGCAAAAAAGTTCCGCACGGGAGTTGATCCAACTTTCTCCTGGCATCCTCCTTCGAGATGAAGCCATAGATGTGCCTGCAACGAGAGAACGTTTCACCGAATGCATTTGACATTCTATTTAATTATGAAATTCAATAATTATTGATCCATTTTATTCAATAATTATTGATCCATTTTATTCAATAATTATTGATCCATTTTATTCAATAATTATTGATCCATTTTATTCAATAATTATTGATCCATTTTCTCACCCATCTTTCCATTCCTTCCTCACAAGAGTGGATACAAGGTTCAGACAGGCTTGGAGCCATTTCCAAAGGCTGAAGTCTTTCTTTGGCAGCTTGTCCTAAAAGATCATCATCATCATCATCATCACCATCATCATCATCATCATCATCATCATCATCAAAATCGTAATGAAATCTTTTCCTCGCTGTTGACTTACCTTCATTATCTGAGAATAAGAAACCTCCATGTTGTCAAAGTGGTCGGGCGGAACGGCACTTTTCAATCCTTTGCATGAACAAAACAAAAATTTAGAAACATTTTAGAAAAACAGAAAAGTTTGAAACCAAAGACTCAGATTTGCACGTTTTAACAAGGTTTTGAATAAGAAATGCTTCTCACTGAAGAGCATGTGTGCCAAGTAAAAAAGATGGTCAGGATCGAGGCCTCTCTCGGTGTGCTTCAGGTAAAGAGAACCGACGACCTTCGAGAACTCGTGCCACTTCACCTTCTCCCTGACCGAGTACCTCTGCGGATCCTGAACGTCGATCGTGACTAAAACGACGCGAAAACGCATTCGACAAACCTAGATCGTCCGCTTACGTCGACGTCCGAGAAAGCCGCGTGCCAAATCAGGGTGCCCTTGGCCATGATTTCTTGAGAGGTTTGCGAGGTGATGATGACGGGCAGCGACACTTCCTGCGACGGACGATTGCAATTTTCGATTACCATTTAAAGCACCGTTTGCGGTTCTAACCCCAAAACGCT
This sequence comes from Hirudinaria manillensis, assembly GCA_034509925.1. Taxonomy (NCBI): domain Eukaryota; kingdom Metazoa; phylum Annelida; class Clitellata; order Hirudinida; family Hirudinidae; genus Hirudinaria; species Hirudinaria manillensis. The sequence continues at coordinate 9,579,250 of CM067535.1, read as the reverse complement.
ACGTCTCCGTAAACCCCGACGACGGCAAATCGAATCGTCGAAGCCCCTCGACCGCTCACCCTGAGCGAGTAGGTCTTGTCGTGGATGGTGATGCGGGTCTGCACGAGGAAACCGTATTTGAAGTCCGTGACGTACTCGTTGCCCTTCGGCTTCTCCAATCTCTGAAGGTTCTTGAGCTGCAAGCTGTAGAAACGAGCCACGAAACTAGAATTTCCAGAATCTTCCTGAAAACTCCTGTCCTGACCGTTCTCTATTTCACATATTCCTGCCTGGGAGGGGATTAACAAAGGTACAGTTGTTTGAAATGCAACTTTTCGTGATTTCAACTTTTAATGAACTCCAAATGACAGATTTATTCTCAAATTTCTTCAAAAAATCAGACTACTTTGTCATTGCAACACCAAAAGCAAAAAGCATCCTCATCATCATCATCATCGCCAACGACACGAAGAGATGCTCACGCCGTTCTTCTTGGAGTCGATGGGCGCCGAATCGACCCCTCTGCCCGAGGGGGCGGGGGCATCGGAGGTCAGAATGGAAAAGTTGACTTTTTGGAGTTCACTTTCGGGAAGAAATGAAATAGAAACCTTGGGACTCTTGTGCTTCTGATCGAGATTCAGTCCTCCAAGCATTCTTCATTACAAAAAGAGCATAATGATAAATATTAATAACTATTAAATAACAATAATATTATTAAAAAGTATATATTTATGAATAATTATAAATGCCAATTACCAACCTCACAAACAGCTGGAAGCTGTTGCTTTTCTTTCCGTTCACTTTCAGAATCCTGGCCTGGTTCTCGATCACAAGTACGCTGACATAATGATAAATTAACATAAATTATAATAATAAACTAAATGCAAAGCACATTTTCGTCACATCAATTGAATACAGAAAAAGCAACAAACTGCTGGAGATGTTTGGGGAGTGTCGACCCTTTGAACCCCTCAAAGATACCCTTCGTGTGGTTGTACTCCTCTCCCCCGATGACCGCGAACACCTGGGTGATGGCATTGTCGAGCATCGTTATCCACCCCAAAAGGAGGTCGCCGGCTTTTCTGAATCTGGGATTGCAAAGACGACAATTAACAACAACAACAACGAAGCATCAAAAATAAACAAAGCAAAAACAACGAAATAATGTTTATTTCACGTCATTCATCGGTTCATCATTCTCTTCCATAAAGTGGCACAAGATCGACACATTGCCTTTCGAGTTAATCCGAGTCACCAACATCAACAGCATTCAAATAATGCGATCCTCGCAATGCAACGTCGTCACGAGCACGACGCAATCGCACTCGCGGCATCTGCGCGGTTGCGCCGTCGCGACTCGAAGTCGGCACCAACTGAACGTCGAGGATCTGAATGCAGTTGCTGTCGAGCGCAGACAACCCCGCGTATTCCCTCTTCATGTCCACCAGGAACTTGTTCCTTCCGAGCCAGACCTCCTCCAACACCTCCAGGAGACCTTTGGTTCCATTGTGGATGACCTCGTACAATTCCTTTAAAATCCAAATTTATTATAATTCATGCACGACTCATTCACGAGTTCATCAATCGACGTGAACTCGTCTGCATCTGCTTATTTATTGCACGACATAATTAATTAAGCAACGATTCAATGTAAATTATTTTAAAAAGACATCTTCCAGGAACGAAGGATTGTACATAAAAAGGTAAATGACGTACTTCTAATAAAGTTCTAAGTTCACTTTTAAATTGACAATGCAGATGGTAACCTTTCTGATCTTTTGAATGATGACTTGCATCCTGAACAGATCTTCCTGCAGCTTCTTCAAGTTCAATTCTGTTTCTTGATGACTGGTTCTGCCAAGATTCCTCAGCTTTTCTGAATTAACCGTTCAGTTAAGTTTAAAAACTGAGTGGAATTTACAATAAAAAAACACAAATAAAAATTTAGAATTTTGTAATTAAAAATAAATTTAAACTTTAAAATTGAAAATATTTTCTTGTTAGAAAAAGATTTCAATTCAACCCTGCTTGTCTTCAATTTCCAGCAATAAAGTGCTCTGCTGGTTGGAAGTCGCCGATATTTTTCCATTGATGCGCTGGAAGAAAATACATTTCACTTCCAATTGGTGATGCAAATAATATTTTTGACATAAAATCCATTAATCATCAGCCTAATTACTTATGAATGGAGGTTATTGGAAACTGAATTTTCCAACACAAAACCATTAAATTGAACATTAAAAAAACATAATAATAAGTAATAATAATAATAATAATAATAATAATAATATATTTAACAGTATTTCACTTTGTATTGCAGCATTAAACTTATCAGGTCAAAAATTTTAAAATTAAAACCTTAATGAAGATCAAATGAATGAATTAATCTTTTAAGTGAAACCTTCAATTGGTCCTCCATATTCAACAGCTTGGCATTGCTAGAGTCAGAACACTCCTGAACTTTTTTCCTCGTTTTCCTCTTCAGTTCAGACTCTTTTTGCTGAGGAACATTATGATCACTGTACAACAACAACAACAACAACAATCCCATACAACCATAGCAAGTAAACTTCAATTACAGTTGACTGATTTAATCTCAGTTAGTGCTGATATCAATTAAAAATGCAAATTTGGTTCGTACATCCTGTGCAAACTGGGCTAAAATATCCTGTTCTCCCCTCAACACGCTCCTCATGTTGTCAACGAAGGTGCCATAAGAACCCTGACAGATTCTCTGGAAGGAAAATGGCATATCATGTTAATAACCTTATTCATACCTATAGTTGTTGTTGTAAATACTACTTTACAGCTAGAAAATTATTGTAAGAAGGTTAATTGTGAAAATCCTAGCATCATGATTTCTATGACTTTTAAACGACGTAATGTGATTTAATTTTTTTTTTAAATTCTGACCAAATTCTCACGAGCTTTTTCCAAATCGAGCTGCATGTCCAGATCAGAACCTCTAAGTTCTTTGGCTTTGGCATCAATTTCACTCATAAGTCTGTTAAACAGCTTCTCACCTTCTTCATATTTACTGCTTTCGCGAATATCCCTAAAGAACGTCGCCAGATATTATTATTTTTATTAATATCAGTTTCGTATTCGTTAAAATGTTTAAAGTTCACAAATCACTCAGCTAGTAAAAACAGATCTCGTTGAATCAATCGCTGAGAAGCGTTCAAATAGGAAATATGTTAGGATACCAACCAATTATTACTTTCGATCCAGTTAGCAAATGTGCTTCTGATCTTGTGTGGTAAGTTGAAATTTGCGTAAAGAGAAGTAATTTTCTCCTTGATTGTGGGATCTTTCTTACACAATTCGCAGATGCTTCTCCAGAGCGCCATCTTCGTGAATCTAGCTCTACTTCAAAATATTTATAATCGAATTGATTATTTCAATTTTTGTACTTCGACTCTCTACCCAGCATTCACATTCTAAACCTTCTTCTTCGACGATGATCACGACTCCCAAAGTGGCCTTAACTTCGCGCAGCCTCAACGGAAGCCAATCGAAAGCGAACCACTAAGCAGTATTTTGAGATGTCTCTTGTCATTGCGGTACAAAATCTACGAAGCCTCTTTAAAAAAAAAACCTTAAAAAATAAATAAAATTAAATGCGTTTAATTGTTTAATCATTAACTGGTAATTAATGCCCGGAGTAATATTAATAGCTTTTGAGCAATCCTGATTTGTAGCCTTCAAAGTCTCAAACCTCTCCAAAAGCAAGATTGATTCCTTGAACACGATATCATAAAGAGGCTACACTTTACTGAGACTGACGAACAGGTCGACCATGCTATGGATTTTTGCAAAGTTGAACAAAGCTCTCCTGGAATGAAATCCAAAGTAATCCGGTGAGGTCATTATTATTTGTTATATTGTTAATATCAATCGCTTTAACTAAAATACTTCAAATATTCACCTAATCTCTGACCTCAAACTGTGATATCTTAAGGGCTTGATCATACAAGGTCTTGTCTACTGTCAGCGTATCCTTAGCTTACATCCGCTAAAAGTTATTTTAAAATGTTATAGAAATATATTTTTTTAATATTCCTAGCATTTGCAAGAAATGAGATAAAATAATTAAGGATATTTGTTAGTACGTATCCTAAATAATCGATCAATAAGGCTAGCCCGCAATAGTTTACTCAAGATTATATTAAAAACAATTTTTTAAATATGTTATAATGAGGACAACAACAACAACATACATAGTATGTTATTCTACAATTTAAAACATTGATCTTAAAATGTAACCCAACTAGCAAATATCAATCTAATAATGCAACATAATCTGGTTCCTAAAGATTATCTTAAGCAATAAAGGTGAACCCTTGCTGTTGTGGTCACAGGTGGGAGAAATCTGAGTTGGCATGCGATTTATTTGAAAGCTGATGCAACTACCATCCATTGCGGCTTTAGCTAATAGAAATAATCTTTCCTCTCGTGGGATGAGCTGTGTCTTTGCCATACCTTTTTTGGTCTAGAATTACAATTGGATTGCAGTTAAACAGAATAGCAAAAAATAAATTTAAATAATATATAAGTTGACATAAATAGGTCTATTTATAGCTACAATTATATCTACAAATTGAAGTTAATTTAAATGAATATGGATTTGTTTGACATCTTTGATCAAGAAAGCGATGTGAGTTTGAATAATTAACACCGATTGAAGTAATGGATCCATTAAATTACTTTTGTTACAAAATTAAAAATACATCCGCGTGGATGAGCTGAACTGATAATTAATTATGTATTAATTAATTGATGCAATAATATCAATTACTGTTTTGGTTAAATTAATTAAACTCAAATTTATGTCACTCAACTGCAGCCAAATTCAACCTGTTGGTTCGACGCTTTTTGGGACAATGAAAATTCGTTGGCAGACGACCCCGTGTTTTCCGAAACGATATTGGGTGGCGATTTGGACTCGAGCGAAACAAGTAATTCTGAGACTTCTTAAGGCTACTGAATATTAAATATTTTTAGAATTATTTTATCGACGGTCAATTAATTTTTAATGCTAAAAAATAACATGTCAGAGCGCAAACTGTTGGATGTAGTGATTGAATTCTGTCGAACGCGATTTTTAGAAGGCATCTAATTCTATTAGTATAGCGTATAATTTATAATGTCATATATATTACCATTACGCATTATGAGAAGATCACTCGAAAACATTATTGTTTGACTTTGTTCAGATGCTTCTGCATTCATCGATGGTAACAAATCTGACTCAACTTTGACCTGGAATGATTTGACCTTGGAGCTTCTACCGGGCCTTCCTGAAACTGAGGGAGATCTCCGGCAAGCATGCTCTACTGAATTTCAAATTCAAAATGGCGCCACTGAATCTGTTAGCGAACCTATCAGCACTGTTAGTCCCTTGGCTACAAGCATAAATTGTTCCAACGCTGAGAGGAAATCGACTAGAGTAGCTTTCCAAAGCATCAACGATTTGATTGCAAGAAGCAGCCACAAAAGACAACAATTCACTCCATATGGATCCATCCAAAGGTCTCCACGATCAACAACCCAGAAAGTAAAATCACCTTCTTCTCACAAGTTGCTAATCCTTCCAAATGGTGATGTCTATCAAAAGGTTGGCCTTATCTTTGCACGGACATCAAGAAAGGCATGTGTAGGATAACTATGATAAGCATGATGTAGGGATATAAATAAAACAGATATCTATTATCCATTTCATATTTATTTTGGAATATTTCAGAATTTTTTGTTTTAGGACTAAATTCTTTAATACCAAAATCTATTATTAAGCTGATTAATTCGTTAATTTTTAATCAAACGCAGGTAAATTTACATCCAATTGAATCAAATGTAGATTATGTCAATTGTTCACCAAAAGAAAACAGTTGAGTAACAATTTATTATTATTATTATTATCATCATTGTCATTATCACCATAATTATTTATTTAAATAGATTTATGAATGAAAATATTAAAGCAATTACTACAAATACCATTACTAAATATCAAATTTTAGGTGTCAGATTTTAGACGAATGCCACACAATTTGACATCACAACTATTTACCAGTTAACTATTAACAAATATCATTAAAAAGGCCCTTTCGGCATCTTGGAACCTTCATCTCCATCTGGAAGCAGTGACAGCGGTCTCTCTCTCAACCCCTGCACCCCGATGTCCCCTTCGATGGTTGACCCACTAAGCCATGCATCTTTAGACCTAAGCCTCTCTAGGATCACAAAACTGCCTGCCTATACGTTATCAGAAGCACTTTTTGCTGATCCCGTGAGTTGTGCTCAAATTATCACAAACATGAGATTTTAATCTCATATGCATAAATTACTGTAACGATCCACACACAGCCACTCAGAGAAGGATCGTTGATTCTGACCGACGAGGAAAAGAATTGTTTGACAACTCACGGTTATCCGATACCATCCTCCCTTCCTCTGGATAAAGAACAGGAGAAATATCTCAAGAAAATCAGGAGAAAGATTAAAAATAAAGTCGTTACCATTTTAATAATATTAATAATTAATTGATGATAATTGAATTATTTCAATTTGCTAGCTGAATAAAATGATTTTAGGTAGCTGCACAGGAAAGCAGAAGAAGGAGAAAAGAGTACACGGATCTACTCGAATCCAAGTCTGTAAATGGCTCGACTTTTCATTGTAATATGTCTATAAAATGTAAAAATGAAGAAAACCATACTGTAATCAACAGAATGAAGCATTATCAGGATGAAAATCACGACTTGTTGGAGAAACTCCATAATCTCGAAAGCTACAACAAGCAAGCCAGCTTTTGATTCGATTAAAAATTTCATTTAATCCTAAAACATAATTTCATCATTTAATTCATAAGTATTAACCCAATGATGTTGTCAGAAATCTACTGAGTCAAATCAAGTTATTGGGTGAAAGGGTCAGATTGACCCACCCCACAAAAGGTGGAGCTTGTTTCATGGTAATTAATCGGATATGTTTAGCGTGATGTTCTTAAAAACACTTTCAACATCATATTTGGTTAAGGATCAAACTATTTACAGCTACAAGTTTTTAATTCAAAGCCTTTTAATGATTACAAAATATGACAAATGACTCTACAAATCCAGGTCCTATTCTTGTTCTTTGCCTTGTTTATGGGCTCGTGGGACTTCAAATCGCTCAACATTGGCTACAGCAAATCCTTCTCGAACCCAAACCCCCAAAGTCACTTCTTGGGCGGACCCATACTCGGGCCTCAATTGCCGAAATTGCATCGCACGTCGGAAGACGGGGAGCAGAAGGTTCTGAGCCACGGACCGATAATCGAACATCCGCTCGTGGAAAATTACTTCGACGTCAAAGGTTGGCGTCGACGATGGTTTTTTAAACGTTCGTCCAAGAACCCGACGCTAAGTTAATATTATTAATTTAATTATGCTTATTATTTCTTGCAAATCAGTCAAAATAAAGCTAAATAAATATTGGTTACCTTTGAGATTTGGTAACATCCAATTAGCAATACCCGATGCTCCGCCGGTGGACGTTCGGCAAAACACGGACTCGGAAGAAGAAACCGATCGGCAGCACGACGCGATTCGTTCCGCGACCGAGAAAGAAGACGTCGCACGAGATCCTCACGAGCGGTTGCCACGCAGAAACGAAGATTCCATCGTCTGCCCGATGCAAACTTACTTTGCATTTTTCAATTCTCAATCGAGGGCCGCAACTGCACGGCAGTCGACTCGTCCCCGTACCGGCGAGGATGCCAAACGTAATCGGCCACTTTAAATCGAGAATCCGGAGATTCGCTTCGTGTCATTGGCCAAAGAGTTGTGTGCAATTAATCACTAATGAGGTTCGAAACCACTTCGCAGGAATTAATTTAAGCTTAGGATTGTGGTCGATTCAGTTAAACTTTTAAATGTTTCAAGTAAAAGATTCCTGCGAGGAATGATTTATTTTTGTAAACGTGGGTGAAAAAGTCGTTTTGATTAAGAACGAACGCACGAGACGCGAAAGCCGTTCCGACGTCCGGAGGAGGAGAAGTTCAATTCTGTCGTGCCTTTTTTATCATGTTCATCCTCTGAAATGAGAAAAGTTAACACGGGCAATTAATTAATCCAGCAAATTAATAATTTTACAAGTTTCAGAAATAATTCTGAGGCAGAGTTAAAATACGAGAGACGTCCACTGCTGTGATTGTCGACATGCTAATGATGGAATGCAGACCACCATTAACATGTATTGATCATCAATAATTATCTATCATAACCACCTGCTTGTGAGACTCAGAAGTGGCAGGCCTCTTCGTGTACTTGAAGTCGTCGTTGCCAAAGCCGGGCACGGAAATGCCGTAATACCTTTCTGTAAAACGAGCGGATCCGGCATGAACGAGCCCCACGCGATCTTTAATCAAAGACTCAAAACGTTGCTTAAAGTCAAAACAAACCCAAAACAAATTGGACGTCCTTTGCTTCGAGGACGTTGGATTTTCGAGCCGTCGTGACGACGCAGGCTTGAGTTGCAATGTTTTCTATGAAATCGTCGATGCTTGCCAGCATAACCTTAAAATTAATTGATCGATCAATTAGCAATAACTATCCAGTAAACTACCACACTTTGCTCGATGTGCCATGCCAGGACAAATGACATCTGACGATGCAAAAACCGTTTGATTGCAATCACGAGCAAGTTCGATTAGTTTTTGGCAGAAAATATTTTTCAAACCTCTTCCAAGTCATCATCAAGCTGCAGAAGTGGATCAACTTCCTTGCACAGCTGCAGCAGCTTCTTCTTGTCCAAAAGCCTATCAGGCTGACAATGAAGTTTACAATTTTTTTTGATAAAACTTACTAAAGTCACAAAACAGTAAAAGTTAAATTTGTAGCAAATCAAGACAACCTTGGTTAATCCATTTTACCTGATTGTCATTGGCCAAAGAGTTGTGTGCAGAATCATTTGCAAAGACACTGTAGGTGTTGCCAAAAATGGAATTTGATGCAGTAACTGAAGTTGGTCTGTTGATAATATCCGGAAGCGAAGAAATGTTTGTTGCCTGAGACGAACACAACAACTGATCGCTAGATTTTGATGGGGTGGCGCCGTTCTAAAAGCATTAACACCAATTAAATTTAAGATTGCTTCTGAACAATATGTGTAGACATGGAAATAGTCACTGGCGCGAAATGTCATTTTAAAATGTCAATTTAATGGATTAATTAATGTGAGGACAGTTAAAATGTTCAACTGTTGAATTTTGTGTCAAAAATTCAAGCGCAGTAAAACAATTTAAAAAGTAATGCATTAATCCTAAATAAAGCGAGTATTTACTTGAGTATACCATTTCTAATGTTCTTTTGTGATTCTTAATTACAAGTGGACCCCTCGATAAAACCAAAGACGATAATTCACTTTTGTTATTGTCAGCAGTAATGAGTTTTCAACTTCACAACTTAAAGACTTTCTTTTTGCATATAAAATTTTACAGATTTTAATTTTTGAAAAATTTCTTTGTAATTGTGTTATTAGACAACTAATTTGTAAAAAATTATTTTCATAGTATATACAAAATAAGGGTCACTTGAATTCTGCAAGCATCGAATTTCAGTTATTCGCCATTTTTTTTAGCACGTTCCGGAGATATGTCGTACCGAGATTTAAGAAGTTTGAAACACTCGAAATCCACGTTTTCTTATATAAAATTAATTTGACATGTCTTTCGTTTTCCAGATTTCACGGAAATGATGCGTTCCATAGGATACAAAAGATTAATTTCAATGGAAAGTTTCAACAAACCTAACTTCAATCTCACAGCTGATATATTGAGGTGGTTTGTATTAAAGTAAGTTATTGATCATATTTAATATAATACCGAACATTTCGGGAAAGTTCTGACATTATTTTAAAGAAATAAAATAACAATTAACTGGCTGACTGAATAAATACTTTAATTGCGTCTTAAACGATTTTTTTATGTTTAGTTTTGAACCTGAGGCGCAAATTCCTCTGATGGAAAATGAAACTTGTGGCGAAAGAATCCAATTCATAAATTTCGTGTCAACATTCATGGTTTGTTGAAATTTCTTTGCTACCGGACAATTAATCTGCGACATTTATTTCTGGCTTGGAGCTTCAGACTCTCATTAAGAAAATAAGTCATAAACAGTTTCCAACAACTTATTGAATCATCACCGATAACATATCAAAAAAGGATTCAACTGATTGAACTGTAGCTCACCACTGCCAACATCAAAATCAATCCAAGGAAACTTTACGAGTCAAATGGTCGTGCGGTGAAAGAATTATCAAAAATTGCCTCGATTCTCTATGAAGCCCAAAAACTTCAAAATACTGCCGCTGGTGGTGATGCAGAAATTTTGAGTGGCAGTTTTGATGACAAAGAGAAAATCAACAATGGAAAAGTCAACGTCGATGGTGGAGGTGATCAATCTGATGAGGCGAACGTCTACGCCATTTTGTCTCAGTTGGCTAGCAGGGTCAAAGTTTTACTCTTTCGGCCGATATTAATTAAATTAAAAATAATAATTTAAAAAAAGTTAAATAACGAATTGAAATTCACAGAAAGAGGAACTTCACGATGCAAGGAAATTGGCCAAGGAATTGTCAGAAACAGCTGCCAATTTGTACTTTTCACTCGCCAATGAAGTTGACCTTCACGTATGTTGACGACGACGATGGTGATGGTAATGATTTGATGACTAGCAAAGTACTGTATAAGTGGTGGCGACGAATGACAATGCAAGTGGTCTCGAATTATTATTTATGGCAATTTATAAGGCAACATTTATGGTTATTAATAATATTTGGCAGTATTTGTGGTTAATATTAATATCAATTAATCAACTTATTAAAGGGGAAGCGAATGGAAGCCATCAATAGCGACTACGATATCCGCAGAGTGGATGGAATTCTGGACGAAATGATCAACGAGACCAAGGTAAAGAATACGACTGATTGAATTGTAACTCAACATCAAAACAAATGCTAACATCAAAATCAACACAAGAAAACTAAAAACTATGGTAACTGATAAAAACTATGATAACTGAGGTTACCACGAGACGGTTGTAATGTTGACAAAGACAACATCTGTGATGATGATGACGATATTCGACTGAGAATCTGATGATTCTATGTGATGATGATGATGATGATGATGATATCCAGGATTAAAGCCAGTAAAAAAATTAATTTGTTGATTTTCCACCATTTCGTTAGTCAACTTTGACGTCGTCGTCACCGTCATCCTAGAGAGAAGTCTTGGAAAGCATGGACAAGGTGGAGCAGACGACGTCTGATGAATTGAAGCTCGAAGCCAAATTTGAATCTAAAGTCTCGGAAATGGAAAGATGCTTGAGGAGGTTTGAGAGTCTGAGGAAAGTAAGGTGATGATGATGATGATCGTGGTGATGATGACGACGACGACGATGATGATGACGATGAATGCGACGGCAGACCAGTCTATCAGGAAGAACTGAACGACTTGGAAGAGGAGATGAAGGACCTGCACACGGAGTACTTGGAGAAACAACGAAACATGAGCTTCCTCGAGGACATCCTGGAAAGATACGGAAGACACGAAAAAGAAATGAAGGAGGTGGGTACAATCCATCACTTATTCATCCGTAAGTTCATCATTCAATCACCAATCAAGTTTCAATTCATCTCCTTTCAGATATCTTTAAGGTTGTCTGCCAAGAGGAAGCAAAGATTCAATGAAGTGGTTGCCAGCAACTCAAAGTCAAGTGTCCGTGACCTTTGACTTTTAGAAAATGAATTTGTCGATACGTCATTTATACACAACGCAGTTCTAAATTAAAATTGTTTTTTATCCATCAGCTGACGAGCGTTAAAGCAGACGACAAAGACACAAACGAAGCCGAGGAAACGCAGCCAATCAGCGTAACTGACCACCTCCCAATTTTACCATACAGGACCGATTTGGTTCCTCAAATCAAGAAAAAGAGGAGTCACTACTTCGGTCTGCCAAACAGGAATTATTCAAGGAATCATTTACTGGCGGGTCTTCTGCCATCTGGTGAAGGTGACGAGGAAGATGAAGATGACGACGACGATGACGACGATGGCGCTGACGACAATACAGACGAGGAAGAGAGGTTGATGATGATGATGATGATGAAAAACTTGAGAGATGCAGGAGTTGGGGTGATGTATGACGACGAATCGGCAAAGGAGTTGAGAGATCGAAGATTCTGCGAGAATTTCCGAACTAGCAAAGGCGAAACCGAAACTAAGGGACACTCGTCCGGGCTCGATTCGGGAATTTACCGCGTTGAAGGAAAGCACAATCGCAAGGCCCTTCATCCTCTGGATTATGATTTGTGGTGAGAATTGAGAAATAAATTGTTTAATTTGATTAATTTTTCAATATTTTAAACGAATATTGTCAGTCAAGACAACAGGAAACTCGGTCGCAGAAGTCAGTGGATGGGTTCCAATTTGAGATCAGAGAGTCAGACTGCAGGTATTGAAGGGTTGCAAGATTATTTCGAAGATGAGGAAGACGATGACAACTTTTGAATGTTTTGGATTCATTCTGAGTGTTTCTTGTTGTTGTTGTTTTTTTTGTTTGGGCGGGTTGTGGAAGTGTTTGTGTTCTTAAATATTTGGGAAAATAGGTGGACATTTTTGAAGTGCCAGGATTGGATTCTTTGGGAGGTCGACCCGTGTTCAGGCGCTTTTGTCAGGTTTTGAATTAAAAATTTTAAATTGAAATTAGCGATAAATCGTTAGTGGATCAATAAAGATTATATTGATATTTTTAAGTGAAGTTACATTTTTCGCGACTGTGAAGCACCTTTGATAGAACTTTTCTGTTGCTCTTGGTAACGGAGTCTTCGCCAGTAGTAAAAACGTCTTTTGTCGTGGTCTGCGTGAATTAGCTACGAGCTCATTGAGAGCACGACGATTACTTGTTTACGTTGACTTTGAAACGAATTTAATCGAGATGTCGATCTACGAGCCGGAAGAAAATGAGTTCCTTATGGAAGATTATGGGATGACTCAAAGTCCCTATGAACTAATAGAACGAGATTTTATAAATGCAAAGGCCTACATATTAACTGCCAGCAACAAAAGTGGAATGAATTTGTAAGTTTATAATTCCTGTTTAAGCAAAGTGAGATAAATAACTCAGTATAAAATCTTATTTATAAAAAAAAATCCAACTTATATTAGGCACTTATTTAAACATAAAGATAAAGATATGCACTATGTGGTGGATGTCTCTGTAAATGACACAAATTGTGTTTTATTTTCATTTAATTAGGTATGATCACTTGGCCAACGTGCTGACAAGAATTTTGGATGAAAGGCCTGAAAATCCATTCGAGGTCTTTGAAGAATATTGTAATAGAGAAAAAAGGAAGCGTTTTAATTACAAGCTCGACACGTTCCTTGAGAAAAATCCTGAAAATAAGGAAATTAAACTTGCATTTGCTCAAAAGAAGCAATTTAAGGTAACAATGCACTTCATAACTTCTTAAAACACTTGAGAATATCTTTATAGATTTTGCGTTTTATAATTTATCCAAAGGTTAATATTAATATTAGTTAATTTTATTAAAAATAACCATGTCTTATTCTATAAAATATTACTTGTGCCGTGTCATCCTTGCACTTACGAGACAATGGCAATAAAAATGAACAATCTAGGTGAACATATGCTGGAAATAAATGTAATAAATAATAATTATCTAATAATAATAACATTAATAAATAATATTGAAATTGATTTTCATTTAATAACAAAGCTTTCTGGATCCAACAGAATTAGAGCTTAAATCCAACATTGTTGGTGTATTTTCTAAAAATTATTTTTTGTTGTTGCAGCAGAACATTGCATACAGCAACTTCAACTGCTTCACTTTTCACTTATTTTTCACATATTTATGCCTTGAATTTGAACAGTAATTTGTTATAAATCACGTTGATAAATTTTGTTTACATTGGCACCCACAAATGTTATTAATTCATGGTCATGTAGCCTAATCATTACAATTTCAGTATAATTTAATTGAAACTAAACTACGCAGAGGAATAAAATCTGAGCGAATTAACCAAGCAAATCCATTTCAGGAAGTCATGAAACTCAACGAGGAGGATAAGGTTCTACCGACGGTTCCAAACCTTCAATATCTTTCCTTTCTGTTGGAGCAGGCAGACCTCGGAATTGGAAGAGAGGAAATGGTGAACTTCTTTGATCGTCTCTCCTGAAGTCTTTTACAATTCAAATTAATTTCAATGCCTTTCATAACAGATAAAGATGTTCGTAAAGTTGAAATAAGTGCATCGTTGATTAATTCAGATAAGGGTTTGGGTGGCCATCAGAGTGCTCGCCAACGTCCTGCCGGACGCGGTCCGAGTCAGATTCTGGGGGAAAATCTTTGGTTTGAAGCGCAACTACTACGTGGCCGAGGTCGAATGCTCGAGGGATGCCCTGTCGAGCGACAAGGAATTCATGGACGATCCCGAAGACGACAGGGCCTCGCAGTCCACGGCGAGCGGCCATTTTCACCAGTGGGTCTTGCACGAGCCGGCAGAACCGAAGGGTCCCATGTATTTTATCGGTGAGAACCGTCGGTTACGTTTTGCCGGTCCGAATCGATATAAAATTGCTTCGACGACTCGATTGGATTTCAATTAAAACCAGACGAAGAGGCCGACCATGCCGTGAACGACCTCGTCACCGAAGTGAACTATCCTGCTTCCGGAGGGGGTGACGGCCTCTTGGAGACCCAAGAGTTGTTAGAAAAAGTCCGGAAGATTCCCGTGCCTCCCTTGCCCGAGCCTTTCCACGTCCGGCCGCCCTCGACCCCCAGGGAGAGGCCGAGGACCGGCGCCAACAAGATGCTTTATTACGTGTGCAGCAGTCCTGGTCGGTCGTGGGTCAAACTGCCTGCAGTGACTCCGCAACAGATTTCCGTGGCCAGACTCGTCAAGAAATATTTCACTGGAAATCTCGACGCATCCGTACGTGTGCGAGAGAATTAAGAATTAATGTCCGCGTTATAAGTTAGATAAGAAAATATCTAAACAATCGTCGGTACTATCATCATGCACATCACATTCTTGAAGATGTAAGAAATACTCACATCATCGTTTTTATACTTTGAAGGCATAGCAATAATATCAAATACAATCACAATGTAACTAATAATAGATTAAAAAATAATAATAGGTTAGTAATAATAATAATGATAATTGTAATAATAATAATGATAAATGCATTCATTTATGTTTTCAAGGTCATCAGCTATCCTCCATTCCCTGGCAAAGAGAGGAATTACCTACGAGCACAAATCGCTCGCATCAGCGCGGGGACGCGCATCTCTCCTGCCGGTATAACACGTTATCATTCAATCAGTTGATACTCTTACGTTACTCTTATGTTACTTTCTGCAATCTGACCACATTAATTTTATTAGATACACTAAGATAAATAAAATAAAAATAACATTAAATACATACATATGTATTCATCTTAACATTAAATACATACATGTGTATTCATCTTAACATTAAATACATACATATGTATTCATCTTAAAGATGAAACCAAATGAATAATGTTTTGAGTTGTTTATACAATTGATAATTGTATATTAATATTAATTACTAACGTTAAAATGGCAACCTGGAATGATAATGTATTCGGACAACAAGGCAAAACTACACAAACCATGAAGAATGAAAACGTTCATCTTCAGGTTACTATCAACTGGAAGAAGAGGAAGAGGAAGAAGAAGAAGAAGAAGGTCGAGAAAGCGACAGAGGAAATTTATTCGTAAATCCGGAGTTTGAGCCGCTGGGAACGGCAGAGTTGGCGAGTCCTGAACTCGAGAATTGGGTTCATCACGTCCAGTACTTACTTGATCAGGTTGCTCATTAAATATAATAATAATAATAATAATAATAATAATAGCCACAATAATAATAATCACAATAATCATCATCATCATCATCATCATCATCGTGGCACAGGGGCGGACGACGTGGTGGGATCCTACGCCTGCCCTCTTAGACATTAAACGACGAGTGAAAGAACACGACAAGATGATCAAGAAGATGCTTCGGGCCGAAAAAGACGAAACGGGAGAGCGAGAAGAAGAAGAGGAAGAAGAGGAAGAAGAAGAGGAGGAAGAAGAAGAGGGCGAGGAATTGGAGGAGCCCCCCGAGCCCGAGGAAGGTCCGCCCCTGCTGACTCCCGTCGGCGAAGATCAGGGACCGGAAGGGTTGTCTGCCTGGAGGGCGAGGTTCTCTTCCAAGTTCATTCCGGAATACTCGTGCGCCGTGATCGAGTCCAACACCTGGCCCGGTGCCGCCGCCATCGGAAATGCCAAGTAATGGATTTGAATTCTTAAATGGATGTATTTAATCAAATTCATAAACCATGAAATAGAGATGTTTATTTTGATTATAAGTAATGGCCGCATCAAAATAATTATCCGGAACGACGTCCGTTTGCTCGGACAAAACAAAGCGAACTTAATCGTCATGTTTATAAATGAATTCAGTACAATCATCTAACCATTCCACCTCAGGATATTTGAAAACATCTACGTCGGATGGGGTCAAAAGTTCACGACGGAGAGTTACCAACCGGCCCCACCTTTCGAGCTGCAATCGGAATACGTCTACAAGGACGACGCGGAGCTGACGGAGATCAAGGATCCGACTCCCGCACAGGAGGATGCCTGGCTGAAGTCCAACTTACCCCAAGAGGAAGAAGAAGAAGAGGAAGACGACGAAGGCGACGAAGACGAGGAGGACGAAAAGGACGATGCCGAAGACGAAGAAGCCAGCGACAAAGCAGAGGCTGATTAGCAGGATGAAGTTTCCACGTTTCGTTACCCTTCTCGAATGTCAAGTAACGATCGTTAATTGTCGGTCGGAGTTGAGGACGGAAATGCCGACGCGCGCAGATATAAAACGGGTCTTGTCGGTTTGTCTCGATTATCCAGAGATGGTTTAAAAGTAAATTTATTAATTAAATAAAACCAAATGAAAGTCAACCATGGCCTTCTATTTCCTCTTCATGTGCTCTTTGAGAGCCAAAATGCAATTCCTCTGTTCTGGAGGCAGATTGGAGATTTGTTCTTCTGATAAATTGAGAAGCATGTCAGTCACCTCCTGGTTCTGGTAGTTCTGGCTGGAGGGAAGTAAAGGTTCCTGATACGCGTCCCTGGTTGCCAATGGCGACCTCTGCCTGGGCCGGCCCGCGTTTTGCCGCTCAAAGCCCTGCCTTCTGCCGTTACAATTGGAGTCGTAGGGCTTGTTGGAGTACCTCGATGACCTGGCTTGTTCGCGCCCCCTGCCAGACCTGTAGCGATCTTCGACAAAATCTGGTACTCGTGTATTCGGGTGGTCCATTTGAAAGTCCCTCTCCTGTTGTCTGTGCTGGTTTTCTCTAAAGCCTGGGTTCGCATGAACTTCACCTGTGAAGTCCCTCTCGCGAATGTGATGGTTTTCGATTTGTCGCGGATTCACGTGTCCTTCGGGTCTGAAATCCATGTTTGTATTTCTGTAGTCTACAAACCTAGGATCTTCTCTTTCTTCGGCGTGGAAATCTCTGCTCGGCATGCGATGATTGTCAACGAATCCATGATTCTGTGGTCCAACCGGTACGTGTCTGAAATCCATGTTATGTCGGTATTGGTTCTCATCAAAGTGATGGTTTGCTCGTTCGTTGTACTCTAAATTATTCATATGACCTTGATTCATTGGGTCAAAGCCTCTGCCTTGTCCGTAGAAGCGTTCATCAACAAATCCCCTATCTAAAGGTTCAGGTCTGAAACCAGGACCGGGAATAGCTGGTTTGGATAATGGCATATCGATTCCAAATGTTGTTGCTGCAGGCGGCTGATTAAAGTAGGGCATCGCGTTCGAGGAATTGATGTTACCCTGAGGAGCGAATCGCACATCAGAGGGAGGCATAACTGGGATAAAAGTTTCGAAATGTTCGTAATGAGGCTCCCTTCTCGGATGGTTTCTTGCCGGGTCGCTCTTGTTTATTTCTGGAACGATGTTACTTTCGAAACCGTCCATTTCTGGCGGCAGGTGATGATTGTTGATGACTGCTACGTGCTGAGGAGCTTTCATGTCGTCTTCATCTTCTGGCATTACCGGCGGAACGTCTTCTCGTTTAGGATGGTACATGGCCTGTTCAAAATTATTATACAAATAAATTAGTCCCATTGATTAAATAAGATCGCTAGACATTAATACGATCAAAAGCAATTAATTTTTACCTTAGCCTGAGCAGGAGTTATGAGATTGAGAGCCACTTGGACTTGAACGAGGGCATAGGCCAATTGCGGGTTGGCGACCAGCATCTCACGGGCCTCGTCGTGATGGTCTTTGATGAAATTCTGAACCTCTCTCAGTATTTCCAGGAGTGTGTCGTGTCCGATACTGGAAATGCTTTTGTCGATGGATTCTATCGAACTTTCCACAAGTTCCGGCTCGATCATTTTCGTGCTGGGAGTATTTGAAGATTTTTCTAAAATAATTAGGAATACAGTTGTTAAATCTAGTTGATTCGTTATAAGTAATAGATGTCACTAATTGGATGATTAAAAGAATAGAAAACGAATATTCACCTTTGCCGTTCTCTTTACCCATTCCCCCCGAAGCCTCTCCAACCCTGAGTTGCCTTCCGTTGAAGTTGGTGTTGTTGAGGTTCTTCATGGCAACCTGTGCAGTTTCCTTGTCGTGGTATTCGCAGAAACCATAGCCCTTGGACTTTCCGCTTTCCTTGTCGTGCATGATCCTGAAACTGACCACAGGACCGACCTGACCGAAAAACTTTTTCAATTCCTCTTCTCCCGATTCGTGTGGGATGTTGCCGACTGAAATTTTACAAGAAGTCATTTTAGACATTTTGCAAGAGAATCATTACGTAACTTTAATAATATTTCATTCTATTATTGTCTTTAGGATCCAAAAGGATCTCATGTGAATCCCATGCGCGCCATGCATAGAGAAATGAATAATGAATGTATAATAACGCATGGACCACATATAATAAACTAGGTGCCAAATCTCCTAAGCCAAGATAGCCAATAAATATTTGATGATGATAACAACAAAAATAATAATATTAATAATAATAATAATAATAATATACGGTATGTTATACTTACCAAATATGGATCTTTTTGAACGTTCGCCTGCCATTTTAGTTCCTAATTTTGTTGTAAATATTCTTTTTAATCGCTATTTAATTTCGTTTAATTGAGTTGGTTGTGGTCTTTTAATTTACTATCGTTCTTCAAAATCAAAATTTCCCGACGATGATGTTTGACTTTCACTTCAAAGATACTGAATCGTAGTTTATTAAATCTCTTTAAAATTTTATTAATAAAATATAAATATTATTTATAAGATTTAAAACAACGCTTACTTATAATCAGTAATTAATAAAAAAAAAAGTATCAGTACATATAAATATCGTCGACTCTAATCACATCGTGGAAAGGACAGCACCCGAACTTTCCTGACCTCAGTTTAATCCTATGCCCCCCAGAGCTCAGCAGCTCTCAAAAGATGCAAACTTCACCAACTCCTTCCTCACCAGTTCCTCCATAACCAATTAGAAACAATAGCAACAGACCGATTAATTTCTACGATTAGACTTTAAATTCAGAGAAATAAAGTCACATCAAATAAGATATTTATTAGCAATCAAAGTAAATAATGGATGGAGGAAAGTTTTTATGATCTTATGATACGAAGATTGCTTTTCAAACATTTTAAGGACACAACGTGTTGAAACTTTGAACATTTTTAAGTATTAAACCAACACAATATTCCGTTTTTTAGAATTAAATGTCAAAAATTCCTCCAACAAACGGTTTCAGTTGCTTTCGTCGTCATCGTCATCACCGCCGTCGTCGTCGTCATCATCTTCAGGATCATCGGGGTAAGTCAAGTGTGGGAACGATGGAAAGTTGTTCTTCTTGATGATGGTTTTCAACTTCTTCCTGACTTTGAAGTCAAACTTTTGATCGGAAAACACACTGCTTTGTGCCTGAATCAACAGTCATTGGTTATTTAAAGTATGGAGATCGTGATACGAGAACGATGACATTAATAATATTAAACCATATTTCTTGCATAATTTAACAAAACGTCATTTTTCAAAATTCAGAGAAATAGCAGCATTTCGATGGATTCGAAAACCGACGAGTTGAGGATGTTTTTGCAGGAGGAACTCGAGCTTCGAGAGGGCTCGCGACTCGAAGCGGTTTTCCTCGGAGCAGGTGCTCGTTTCAAGGTCGAGGTCGAGGTCGTACGACAGCGGACGATGGAAACTTCTCGAGTCTGCAAAGGATATTAATATTGATGCCATCAGCAAGAAGGGGCAACAGATGTTTTTTTCAAAATTTGTTTCAAATTAGATTTTACAATAAAACACATTAAATGTTATTTGTGAGCAATAATGCTTAATAATTATTATATTAATAAAATAATGAGGTCACTCTTAGGAAATTAAGACTTAAAAGTCAAGAAAATGATTCCAACAAATATCGAACATCAAATGCACCAACAGCAATCAGATTCCCGATCTCCGATCAAATTTTTCACTTCAAATCCATGAAGAATGTCAGCCAACGACAGAATCAACTGAGCCCTTTCAAGGAGGAAATTAATTAAATTTAATTAAAAAATTCAAATTAAATAATTTATTAATATCGAGTTAATTGCAATTACGATTTTATTTTGCATAACTTTTGATTAATTCATTTGTCAGACATTTTGAACGCCCAACGAGTCCTGGTGAGATGCGAAGGCTCTTCTCGTTCGCTCTTCATTTCCGTGGATCCTTTCATAGCTACTTACATGGATCCTTACGTGGATCCTTACGTGGATCCTTACGTGGATCCTTACATGGATCTTTCCATGTCTCATTCCATTTCGTTTGTTGTTTCAACTCACCACAACTTCATGACGTCTCCGTCGTTGACTGCCGTCCTCGAAAAATGTTCGAGGAGGATCGACAGACCCTCGGTCGTGATCCTTCTGTCCGTCACGAACTCCGTGTATTTTGCGACCGGCAAAACAGCTTCGGCGACGAAAGAAGCGAAGAACCTGAAGGAAGTCGATCGATTTAAAAAATAATTTTAAAATAATTAAATAATTATGCCAACAAAATACTGAATATCGAGGTGGAGGTAACCATTTCATAGACGCATTTCCCAACAAGATCTGCACGGCCAATTGGCTAAGCAGAATAATAATAATAATAATAATAATTCATGCATAGATGATTGTATTGTGCTCCAGCACAATACTGAAGCATGGTTGTCAAAAAAGATGCCAATTCAAAGCCTCACCCCTCGCTTGCAACTTTCATCAAATCCAAAACTTTTCCAGCACCGAATTTAACTACCGCACGACAAACGAAGACGACCAAACCTGCGCCGAGAAGTTGATTAAAAAATATTTAACTTTAATTAACAAAAATGCATTTAATTGGTTCGAATTTCATCACAAAAAACTGTGGAGTGAACCTTTTAAGAAGGACACTTCTCTGTTTATTTTCAAATTTTCCATCAAACGAGCGAACACGTCTGCCAAGTGAGGTTCCAACGAACAACTGCAAACATTTTAACGAACATTAATTAAGAAATAAAAAAAATTCAAACAAATCCATTTATTACTTAACGACCATTCATTACTTAACAACCAATTATTACTCAACGATTGCGACTTCGACAGCCCGTCCGACGACTCCAGCATCGCCACGAAAATCTGAAGGGCCCGGAAAGCCGCCGGTTGAGCCGTCAGAAGACCGTAGCAGATCGAAAGGACGGATTCCAGGAAATCCCGGGCAAAGGTCTCCGGACTTTTCGACGCCAGGAGTTGAACGTCGAAGACGAGGAACGACAGGCATTCGGATTCGAGCCAAAGTTCGGAGGAGAGGATTCCGTGCAGGATTCGTTTCAGGGCGGGAGGACACGACGACGACTCGTGTCGAGGCACGAAGGTCGACACGACGACGTATCCGACGAGGGGGACGTGGTCTGCGTTCGCAAGGTTTATGAATGCACGAGTGTCGTCGTTGTTTGCATTCAATAAATGACAATATTTTTATTGAAAATATAAATAATAATAATAAATACATTTCATAATAAATACATTCCATAATGCCTAAAGTTTGTTAATGATTTATATCATTGCCGTCGTTGACTTTAAACGACAAAATAAAAAATAATAATTAAATAATAAATACTAATTAAATAATAATTGATTAATAAATAATAATTAAATAATCTTCACTTTTGTGCTTCCTTGACATCACCTCCTCGAAGGCCTGCAAAAAGAATTCCTCGAAATCGTCTGCCATTTTCCCTCCTTTTTCTTTCGATTCTCGGATGCAATTCAAAGCCAGGACTCCGAGGCAGTCGAACAAACGGACTGCGAAGTTCTCGTCAGCATCCGACTCGAAATTCAAAAGAAGAACGAATAATCGCTCGACGACGACATTAACTCGTTAATCGCAGGTTAATTAATTAATCGATTAATTAATTAATCGATTAATTACTTAATCCGTTTAATTATTTAATCCGTTTACCTCGGGCAGAGCAAGGATCTGCTCCTTTAAGAAATTCATCAAATCTCGAGGAATCGGATTCACTTTGACATTTAGGTTCGTGAGAGCTTCTTTTAAGGCTTAAAAATATTATTTTTAACATAAAATAATTAAGTTTTAATTATTAAACACGATCACCTGATCGTTGCAACTTCGTACAAATGTCTTAACTGCACAATTTAGAATATTAAAACCGTCATCATCATCGTCGTCGTCGTCATCATCGCAATCATCATCAACATCAACTCACCACCGATGACAAATGCATGACCTTTGCCACCCTCGCTGTTAAGAATCTTAGCAACGTTTCCAAACAGCTTTGGAAACTCTCGCAACAAAACTTCGTCGTCGATTCTTCAAATTCAAAATCAACAACAAATGATGATTACAATCTCAACAATGTTGATGATGATGACGACGACGACAACAATGTTGATGACGATGATGATGACAACAATCACAACAAATCTCGAAATGATGATGATGATTACAATAACAACAACGGTTCCACGCACAAAGGTTTCGTGTAATCCATGTTTTTGCACCACAAAATGCGTCCAATGGCGAAGGCAGCAAAGTAGGTCACGGCAGGCCACGGAGAAGACAAAAGGTCAACCAGTGCTCCAAGAATTCTGTTCAATTCTTCAGGTTCAAACTGTTCATTCCACAAATGGTATTATCATTCTATTATTATTATTATTATTGTTGTTGTTGTTATTATTATTGCTATTATTATTATTATTATTATTACTATTATTATGTTCCAAGACAGAACATAACCTAAATAGCCCAAATGTGATTATCATCATTATTATTATTATTATTATTATTAGATATGCACTTTCCACTAATCATTATCATCATCATCATCATCAGCAGCAGCATCATTATGAATACAAACCTGCTTTCTCTGAAGTATAACAATCTTCAGGGCATCGCATTGCAAGAGCGGATGAGTCACTTCGTCTGAAACGACCAAAACACGACCGTCAACGACGATCGATAATTATTTTTATCACAATAGATTAATAATAATGATAATAATAATAATAATAATAACAATAATAATAACAATAATAATAATAATACTTGATATTATCACTCGATGGCATCTGTTTGTGATAAGTTATCGTGAAAATCGATCATCGCACGTTGCAATCGACGAACCTGAAAACAGCAAATTCAATGCTTCTCTGAATTTGTCGATCAATTTCATCGGAAACTTTTCCAGGTTGGTCCTCTGAAAACGTCGTTCGAATGTTTTTCTTTTAAAAATCACAAACAATCATAATGAACATTATGTTAATAAGTAAAAATTATAATAAATTATTATTCTAAGAATATGTAATTAATATTAATGCAATCATTATGCAATGAATATGGTATTTGATATTAATGTAATCATTATGCAATGAGTGAAGTAATTAATATTAATGTAACCATTATGCAATGAATGAAGTAATTAATATTAATGTTAACCATTGTGCAATGAATGAAGTAATTAATATTAATGTAATCATTATGCAGACATTGTCGGACGAGTCGTCGTCTCCGTCTTGATTCAAACTGTTTACGAGATTCCAGTAAAAATCCCTCTCGAGAATGTTATCAGAATTCTGGAACTGAAATTGTGATTGCGATAATCGTGAAATCATTGAATACATAATATGCAAATTATTAATTTATGCAAATACATGAAGGAACTTAATCTCGACGACATCATCCGACAACAATTTAAAAGTGGAGATCTGATCTGAGTCGACAGATCACCATCATCAACAACAACAACAACATCCAACATCAACAATGACAACACCAACAACATCCAACAACAACAACGACGTCGTCTAATCCTTCACAGGCCACCCACTCCGCAGCTCTCCAGAAAGTTCAGCACGCAACGAGACACGGCCTCGTGGATGCATTCCCTCAAATTGACGAGGTACGTCACCAAGTTGTACAACACGTTGCTCCTCGCAGAACTGCTTTTGTAATCTCCGACTGCATCGACAAATCACGTGCTAATTTAGTAAATTAATTAATAATTAACTAATTCACTTTAATTAATAAATAAATAAATTAATATTTAACGACTCAAACTTCAAAATTTCAATGCTGCAAATATTTACATGTATTCCGAACAGAATACAGGAAATTAAAAGAAATAAAATATGAATTGAAGTTAATAGAAATAAAACATGAATAATGAAACAATAAGAAATAAATAACAAATAATAATAAATAATTTACTGTCAAAGACTCCCCTGTCCAGAACGTAGTTTGCATACTTCCTCGGTTCTTTCGTGCAAAACTCTGCTTCATCCATGGCTGCAGAAATCATTAAATTTAAGAATAAATTATTGTATTAATTATTTTATATTATTGCATAATTATATTTATTATTAATTATTGTATTAATTATCGCATAATTATATCGTAATAATTATTGTATCAATTGTGCAATAACTTAATTAACGTGAGCAAATATGGCGACCAAAATAAGAATAAAACGATTTAACTTCAAAAACACAACAAATTCCTTCAACAACAACAACGAACTGGCAGAACGAAGGCAGGACCGAACGAGGCAACGAAAGAGTTCTTCGAACTTGTCCGAAGTAAAGTCCATCTTCTCCCAGTGGAAAACCAACAACACCTTCAAGAATTCCACGCAAGCCACGAACGCCTGGATTTTAAAAACAGCCGTGCACTCCTCGAACTTTGCAAATTTATTCGGAAGCAAATTCTCGTTAATAAACATAATAACATAGCAACGAAAATGATCTTAATAAATCGTAAAACGACTTGAAATTCGACGTCCACGTTGCAGGAATGCATCAATCACCTCGTCGTGTTCTTTGGTCGCGGGGACGGACTTCATGAAATCGACGGTCGTTTGGAACAGATGCACCGAGTGAACTTCGATGAACCTCGACTCGTCACTTTGCATGTTCGACCAAAACTCAAAAACCTGCTTCTTGGCTGCCAGGAGATCCTTCAACTAATGATTTATGAATGATGATGATGATGATCATGAATTAAAATCATTAAAATTCATTAAAATCATTAAAACCAACATCAACATCACTTGTGTACAATTATCAGCAATAACTGAACGACGAAATCTTTGGTTTCAATCATCTGTTTATCTTAATTATCAATTATCTTAAAATATTAATTTATTCGTCGATTATCTTAAAATATTAATTTATTCGTCGATTATCTTAAAATATTAATTTATTCGTCGATTATCTTAAAATATTAATTTATTCCGCCGAGCACCTGCTCTCCAGAATCGTCTGCCGGACTTTCGAGGACGAAGTCTTCGAGTTTCTCCACGAAAAGACGAAGGTCTTCGCCCAAGTGTCGAGTGATGTTCTACAAAATTAATGTTAATTCTATGAAATTAATGTTGATTCTATGAAATTAATGTTAATTCTACGAAATTAATGTTAATTCTATGAAATTAATGTTAATTCTATGAAATTAATGTTAATTCTATGAAATTAATGTTAATTCTATGAAATTAATGTTAATTCTATGAAATTAATGTTAATTCTATGAAATTAATGTTAATTCTATGAAATTAATGTTAATTCTATGAAATTAATGTTAATTCTATGAAATTAATGTTAATTCTATTAAATTAATGTTAATTCTATGAAATTAATGTTAATTCTACGAAATCGCAACGAATCGTCGGTTAGCAATCCATAATCGGAACGAATTATTATTAAATCGGATTTAATATTTAAAATTGAAGATTTAAAAAACGTGAACATTCCTTATTAGTTAACGTATCGTCGATTAACGACGTTGCGACCAAATTAAGTCAAAAATACGAACGGAACTCTGACGATTAACATCCCACCACTTAAAATCTTACGAACTTCGTAAGCAAACGAAGGATACGACTTCAACAGCAGCTTCAATTCCAACAAATGGTTCGGCAACGAAGAAAGGTATTTCTGAGGGTCGAGTTTTTGAGAATTTTAAATTTAAAAAAAAAATTTTTAAATTTTAAATTTAATAATAGAATCGTCGTTTAACGAGCCGGTAACGAACGCTCCGTCCGAATGCTCGAAATGGTGCTCGATTTTATTATAATTAATTTTAAAATAAATTCTTCGTCGACCTTCATCAGCGAAGCAAACAACGAAACCAATTTCCGAAAGACTTCTCGATATCGGTCGCGATCGTGCTCGGAATTTCCGTAGCTGTGGAAAAAAAACGTTCATTAAATCGAGGAATTATCGGCATTAATGCGTCCGACGACGATAATAAAAATAATAACCACGGCAAGTCGTGATCATCATCGACTCACTTTGAAGTGGCATTAATGAGCAACTCAAAGAAAATCCTGTCACTGCATTGAACTCTGTTCATGAGTTCTTCCAAGAACCAAACTTCCACCCACGCTTCCTTATAAACGTCGTGCACGACTTGCTTCAACTGGAATTTTATTCACAAGTTGCAGTGAACTTTTGTAAAAATGAGTTCATTAAGAAACCTTCAACAGCAATAATTCCTTAAATAACATGTCAAAGCTAATAACAGAACTCTTAAACAATGTGTGATGAAAAGCAATGGTTTATTAAAAACATTTCAAAATCTGCTACATTACTTTTTGTTACAAAATCACTATTATTCGTCCTTTCTATTATCAATAAATCAATAAATCATCATCAAAACTGACTGTAGATTTTACATCTTCATGCACACTTGACAGGAGAATCTCATAAAATTCATTCTTGAACAAATCTTTTAACTCATCTTCCAGTTCTCCACGAAAATTTAATGACTAAAAGAAAATCGCTATTATCATCGATTTAATTTTGAAAGTAATTTAAGTAGATTTTAAACCTGAATCCATCTAGAAGTAAAGACCTTCCTCAATTCTGTGGCCGCCGTAATTTTATACCTCGGATTAACGAGATCAGTGGGCTCAAGGATTACGTGGCAGAGATTTTTAAGGTAGCTAATGTCATATTGCAAACTCCATATGCAATTATCAGCTGTAAAAGGGAAAAATTAAGGTTGTTAATTTGCATCAATTCAGAAGTTTCAAACCGATGCACTATGAACCTTCGAATCTGGTGAGGGCTTCTTTGCTGACCATATCTTCAAACGAGAATAAAGTATCACTTACATAAATTATATGAGCAAGTTTAATCCCTAAAAAGTATTGTCGAAAGAATTAGAAAATGTCAACTAATAAAGTCAAACCAGCTCGCAGGCCTCGGGACGCAGCAGAGCTCAAAAAGCTCGATTCAGACCCTCAACTAGTAAGAGTAGCATAACTCCGGGCAAATTCCAAAATTGAAAAAAATTATTAGTCAATACCGAATTTGATGAGTAAAGTTTTTATGCTAGATTTGTCACTAGAGTATGTTTTGTAGAGTTGAGTATATGAGTGAGATATGAAATATACGCTATTGTTATATTATTCTGCCATTTATATTATGAATGTGAGATTTCTTTTCGAATTTTAATGGCTCTATGCATTTTTTTTGTTGAAGTTACTTTTTCCTAATTGTGGAAATTAACGGCTTCTTTTTCGCTATGTTAAGTCGTGAAATGCATCGATGAATGAATTAACAACCTTTATAGGAGCATGATTAATAAAATCTGTAAATACGGAGTTTCTGGCACAATAAAATTTTTTTTTAACAATATTTACAATATACAACAATGATTAATAGACTCTGTAAATACGGAGTTTCCGGTACAATAAAAAAATTTTTAGCAATATTTTTTAAGAGATAACTATCGTGTCTTCATAGCATCGTTGGAAATTTTCTGAATTAATAAATGAATGCCTGGAGGCCTAGGTTATTGTTTGTTTATAATTGTATCATATTTGTTATTTGCCTCTTGGTTTGAAAGGATCGGGGGCCGAAATCGGACTGCTTTATCTCTGGGATTGCCATCGATTCTGGTATTACTTTTGCATTTAAATCATTTTACCAACTCAACAATACAGAAAGTCATTGATTCCCAGCACAGAATTTCAAATTGGCCATCACCACTGAACGACTTTACATTTGATTCTAAAACGACTTGCAGCGATCTACGATACATTTATC
Source organism: Hirudinaria manillensis (assembly GCA_034509925.1). Lineage (NCBI taxonomy): Eukaryota > Metazoa > Annelida > Clitellata > Hirudinida > Hirudinidae > Hirudinaria > Hirudinaria manillensis. Next base: position 9,550,555 of record CM067535.1, on the reverse strand, counting down.
TGAATAAATTCATGTACATTCTTAAAAAATCAATTTTCACATCACAAAAGAGCTAATGAAGGTTCCTAGTAATGTAGATTTCTACTGATGTCAAAACTAGCAAACAAGTGCTTCTGTCTACAACAGAGTAGAAGGTTTAAGTCTAACATTTAGGGGAGCTTTATCAAACCTTGTTTTCTTGTTTGGGAATGATTGTTATTTAATTTGATCCACCATTATTAAATAAAAGATTGCATCGATTTATATTGGAAAAGCTCGTGACATATTTCAAAAGGCAATAATTTAAAACTTATATCTGACAATCTAATTGAGCATCTTATGAATTGTCCAGTTAATCAATGAAAATTAATTATTGGAATTATTAACAAATTTTGCAGTATACTAATTTCTAATTATTTCAAAAGGATTCCTCAGAATTTATTTTGACAAATTACTTGGCAATACCTGCTTTTCCATCATGAAAATGTATGAAAATCTGTGTTACTCTTAAAAATATATTGCGATTACGGTTGCTTATAATGCATACTAATATCATCGCTGATGATGAATAAGATATGTATGTGGTGTTGAATATTTAATCAGTAAATGAACTTTGACCTCGTTTGCCATTTATGTGGTTTCCAAGTTGTATTTAAAAACTCAAACAAAACAAACTTTAAGCGTTCCAAACACTTTAGCAACATTTCTGGACCGTTTTTTTTTTTTTGGCCATTTAGAACTGAGTGGGCACCCACTCTTTCAGACTTTTCTTTACCTTGTTTCGCCACAAATGTTTTGATACGGTTTTGGTACGTTCGGCGGTTACCGAGTTTTTCTATTCGAAATGTCAAAAATAAATCTTAAATTGATTATATAGTAATTAACTTAACATTACTAATAATAATCTTAAATTGATTATATCATGGTAGAAAATTAACTTAACTTTACTAATTTGAAGATCGATCTTTAACATCTCAAATTTAATGTCTCCAAACCATGATGTAATTGCTTTAATTACTTTGTTTACAATTCTTCATTTTTTCTGACTTTTTGCTATTATTTCAGCTGGCCTCGAAGGAAGAAATTATGAAAAGTAAGCCGAAAATGATGAAACATTCGGACTTCGCATTTGCGAAAGCACGGCTCTCGTGGCAGACGATGATACGAAAACAATGACGACAACGACGTCATCGCACAAAATAGCATCGACTCGAAAGCTACTTCCATCCAATTTAACGTTTTACAAACGTTACGGCACCCCCGTAGCTCGCACGCATGGCGCTATATAAATTACATATTGTTATTATTATTATTATTATTATTATTACAGCAGCGAGGAGCAGAACGGAGAGCGACAGCAGCAGCAGGAGCGCTCGGAGCGACGACCCGGAAAGCGATCGGACCGCGAAGAAAGCGAGGACGAATCGCGACGATTCCGGGGTCGGAAAAGCGGAAAACGTGGGAACGAACAGCAAGGATCCGAAGATGGTGGCCAGCAGGATCTTCGTGGGAAACCTCCCGACGTCCTCGGGTTTGAAGAGGGAAGACGTGGAAGACATTTTCAAGAAATACGGAAACATCATCGGTTCTTTGTACTTTGCATTTTGACTTTGAATTGCTAGAACTTTCAATATCTGTTGAAAATCTTTTTTAGTTTTTCATTATAACATATGTCGGCATTAAAAACTTTAGGATTGCTCCTGATGAGCGGATATGCTTTCGTCCAATTCGACAACGAAGAATCTGCCATCAGGGCCAAGCAGGAGAACGGATCCGTGGTCCGAGGGAGCGTCATAGGTAGGCGGGGTGTTGATGATGATGATGATGATGTTCTTGACAATGATGTTGTTTTTACGATCATTGCCACTGCTTTTATTAGAATTTTAGTGAAGAATCATTGTGAACATTTTGATGCGAAATGATAAAATAGAGAATAATAATAATAAATGACAATAATAATAAGTTACAATTATTAAATTATTATCATAATTAATTACTATTATTATTAGAAGATGTTAATGAATTTTTTTAATCTTTAATTGACGTGTTTTCAGAAGTCAGAGTGGCCAGTGAGAAAAAGAAGAGGCAAGACTTTAATGGTTTATCAACGTAATTGATGATAATTATCGGATAATAATATCTTTTCCAGTAACCATCAAATCAACAATTCAGCACCGACAATCCACCAAGTCCACAATAACGTGCACAACGCACCGTGTCTTCCTCGTCCTTTCTGTCCGTCCTTCGGTTCGGGGAAAACGGCAGGCTTTTACCTGCAGAATCCCCTCCAAAGACCTCCGCCGTTGCATTCGGCTGAGTGCTACAGGTCGCCTTTTTCGTGAAAATAAATTATAATTTAATTACACTTTTCCGTGCTACGAGCGATGATTATACTACTACTTATTGCCAATTAATCTGAAATGAGGTCCACGTTAATTATGTATTTAGGTCACCAATCGACGGTAAGGTCCTCCCGCTGCCTCTCGACTGCGAAATTATTTTGGTCGACGAAACTCAAAGGTTGTCGGTCATTTTGTTATTGGGCACAACTGATTGTATACATACAAATTAATATTTTTATTAATACAAATTAATATGTATATTAATACAAATTAATATGTATATTAGTTAAAAATAAAAAAATCAACTTTAATTAGCTGAAAATGTCAATTGTTGAATTTTCTTCAGGACTTATGGAGAGTCTGTCATGAAACGTCTGCTGGCAGCAGGCCTTTCCGTGGAGATGACGGTGCCTTGTTTTTTTTAGTTTTTTTTTTTTGAATTCATTTAACGAAAGTCTCTGGGTTTCTCTTGAACCGATCGCGTCGTTGCATCCGCATTTTCGATCCACAAATAAATATCGAATGAGGTCGTTCGTCCTCGGTCCTTCCTTCCTTCTATCCGTCGTCATCGTTGACAGGCTCTTCCCTACGACCTCGACACGCTCACCATGGTAGACTTGGCGAGTCAAAAGGGAACCTTGTTTGCCATCATAGTCAACGAACAGAACGAACTCCACAGGTCCGTCACGGTCAACATACTCTACGGGTCACCGCAAGGTCGGTGGCGATTCTGGCAATTTTATGATTTCTTCGTAATTCTTAACTTGTGCTGATACGGCAAGCGTTATTAGCAATATAATTATTTTACCAATTGATATAAAATAGTAATTAATAATTAATTATTATTATTATAGAACATAGGAACATGCCCTTGGAGGACGCCCTGACCCTAATAACCCGAAAGTTCGACAAGTACGTCATCGCCAAGAAGGAGCGACTCGCTTCCTCTTCTTCCGGCGTCGACCGCTCGGTCCGGAGGGCGTACGACCTTCCGAGTCCCGCCGTGGTGTACCTGCTCAACCTCTTGGTCGACGGAAAGTTTCTGACGCTTCAAGAGTTGGACTTGATCTCCGAGTACGTCGCAGCGAGGAGGGAATGCCTCTTGAAATCTGAGGGGTGCTCTAACAGAGGTTCACGGTTCATTTGCAGATTTTTGGAGCAGTTTGAAACTCTTTATTTGGAACTTGATGTTAACTGTTATCCAATAAATTAATCCTGAACAAAGGACAAAGTAATGTTGGCCAGAGAATAACGTGACAAAGTAATGTTGGCCAGAGAATAACGTGACAAAAATCTACTTTTAGCATCGTGTAAACCTCTCCTGCTAGGATCAAATGGCACGAGTTGTGCATCCTCCGAAGGTGACATTTTGTTCAAAAGAGAACCACTTCTAGATCAGCCACTAAACAGTCCTCAACCTAACCCAGAAGGTGAGTTAATTGCAAAACTATTAAATTTATTGTGTGATAATGTAACTACAATTATTTAACTAATGTTTAAATCATTTCGATTCAGAAAATTCTCATAAGAACCTGGCTTTGGTCTTTGACAACCCTTTGGTCCAGAGGGCATTGGACAGTTTATTTGTGAAGGGACCAAACATATTGAAGTCAGTCTCTGGCACCAATTCTCAATCAGACTGCCATCAAGCACCTGATTGCCTGTTCCCATCAGCCCCTAATATTTCACAGCATTCCTTGGTTCATCACAATCCTTCCCCTTTCCACCAAAGGCCAACTCAACAGCATCGCCAAAATGAAAGTTATTGCCAGAATAGTTCTGCAGATATGAATTGGCTAACTTATGCTGGGAACTAACAGTTCTTGTAACTAAATGACTTTTAACTTTACTGGAATCTTCTTTAAAATTGTAATTTTTACTAAGTTAAATTTGACTAAAACTTAGCGAGTTTTAGATTAATGGCTCTATGGTTAAACAACATCTTTTTACCCTTTGAGTTGCACGGTCCAATTTCAAAGCTTTGTGGTGAAGGACCTTGCAAGCATTGAGAGCCAAAAATGTTGGTACATTGTAGAGATAGAATAGCGGTGGAATGGATGAACCGACAATATTCTAACGATTGTCTAAAATTTTGCAAATTTTTTTTTGTTGAGTGGATGCTCTATCAAATAATAAATATTCTCCGCATGAGTTCTAGCGTTAGACTCGTATTAGGATCGGTTTTAATATTTAGCGTGTAGTGATTTATCCCGTTAAAATTTTTTAGTTGCCTTAACAAAACTGTGCTCATAAAAATTAAGATCACATAGTATTTCTGGAAACTAACATTCCTCCACTTTGAGATGAACTTAGCAACTAGTTTTATGAGAATTTTACGGTTATTAAAAATGGTGAAAAACAATTAATTTTAAATTTAAAGTTTTAATTATTTAAAAAATTGCAGAATAAATTTTAATTTGTTGTGAAGAAAGTTGCTATGTAATCAATTGTTCATCAATTAGATCATTCCCGTTGTACGTTTTAATCCCCGCATCACTTTTAAGCTTTGGAATAGTCGCGAATCTACTCACTTTATCGACGAAAGAAAATGGCGTTGCACGTTCCTAGAGCTCCAGGCTTTTCTAATATGCTGAAGGATGGAGCAAGGGTTTGAATTTAATTTTTTAATTAATTTTATGATCAAATTATCGGACCGCCACTTCCACGTGAGATTACTTTAGGTATAAGAGTGTTCTGGAATTGTCGGATTTCTGTCTATTTTGATCCTGATTATTGAAATGATATTTTCGAATATTGTGGAATTTGCAGCACATCTCTGGTTTAGAAGAAGCCGTATTAAGAAACATCGAAGCCTGCAAAGAACTTGCAGACACAACCAAGTCCGCCTATGGACCCTATGGTAAGGATAAATGTTGCATCGGTTCAATTAAGTAACATCGACGATTTACATGTAAATAGTTTTTCTTGTGTAAATGTTTCAAATAATGAAAATTCACATCGCTAATTTCAGGTCAGAACAAAATGATCATAAATCATATTGACAAGTTGTTTGTCACCAGTGATGCTGCCACCATTCTGAAGGAGCTCGAGGTTAATTTAAATTTTTGGATTTTCAATTCTGTGATGTTGTCCTTTCTAATGTCTTCATGATGTAATGATTAATTTTGTATGATCAGGTGCAACACCCAGCAGCCAAGATGCTGGTCTTGGCATCTCAGCAGCAAGAGCAGGAATGTGGAGACGGAACAAACTTTGTGCTTGTTTTTGCTGGAGCTCTCCTTGCTTGTGCAGAAAACCTGCTCAGAATGGTGGGTTCGGTATTGTGAAGTACATCTGCCGAAATATTAATTTTTCGAATAATTTATTATTAAAAAATAATTCTCAACTTCATTTCCAGGGGCTGTCTGTAACTCAAGTCATTGAAGGCTATGAGCAAGCTTCCAAGAAGGCTCTTGAAATTCTGCCCAGTAATTTAGAATTTCATATTTACCTATATTTCCATTACACATTATTATGTGGATGTAATTTTTTATGCCATTGTTTTCTGGATGCATAAATAGTAACATGGCTTTTGAGGTGTGATTGAGAGACTCATCTGAAATATTCAATAAATTATGATAATTACCAACAATTGCACAACAGCATTGGTTGTGAAGACAATCAAGGACAAGAGGAACAAGGAAGAAGTGCAGGAGGTTGTGAAGTCATCTATTATGAGCAAACAATTCGGACTCGAGGACTTTTTGGGACCTCTCGTTGCAGAGACGTGCGGTGGGTCGAGTTGAATTTTGACGCGTGAGCCGATCATCGTGCTAACGATTAAAGTATGCTAAATGTGATTATTAATTATAATCTTCCTTTGTTCAGTTGCTACCCTTCCTGAAAGTGGATACTTCAACGTTGACAACATCAGAGTCTGCAAGATTCTCGTACGTGAAATCGTCGTTTTTCAATTTCTCTCGGAAGCACGATACTGAACGTTTGCTCTTCCCGCTTTCAGGGTCAGGGAGTTCACAACTCTCAGGTCGTTCAGGGCATGGTGTTCAAGAGACAGGTCGAGGGGGACGTGAAGAAAGCCGAGAATTGCAAGGTGGCCGTTTTCACCTGCCCTCTCGACATCATGCAAACGGAGACCAAGGTACGTTTATATTTTCTGACCAATCACAACGCAAGATGGTACTAAGAAATATGGTCGGTTGGTGTCGAGGAATAAGTGGTCTTAATATTTGTTTACATTTTAACAGGGAACTGTGCTCATTAAGACTGCTGCTGATCTCATGAACTACAGTAAGGGAGAAGAGACTCAGATTGAAGAGGTTTGGATATGATTAGTCATCCATAAGCATTAATTTAACTAACAATAACAATATTATTATTATTATTATTAATTAACATTTAAGCCAAGTAGCCCTTTTAGATTTTATGAATATGTTCTATTGGGAAAGAATCTGTTTAATAAAAAGTAATTAATTGCGAACAGCAAGTGAAGAGCATCAGTGATGCTGGTTGCAAGGTGATCGTAACAGGAGGGAAGGTGGGCGAGTTGTACTTGCACTTCTGCAACAAGTACAACATCATGCTGGTCAGGGTTCCGTCCAAGTTCGACCTCAGGAGACTTTGCAAAACCATCGGTGCAACACCCCTCCCCAGGATCGTGAGTTCCCTACAATTATAATTGATGTGATGTTTTTTTGACTTAAGTCAATTATAATAAATTGATCTATTTGTTTTTATTTCAGACTCCTCCCACTCCCGAGGAGGCGGGTCACTGCGATTTGGTCAGGGTCGAGGAGATCGGAGACACTTCGGTCATCGTCTTCAAGCAGGGTCGGTTGGATGTGATGAATGTGCACGTGATGCTGGTGTATAACATATTGACATTCATTTGTGTTGCAGTATATATATATATAAATTTCCTGTATTTAATTATTATAATGGGTCTCAATAATTGCAGAAAGTCAGGAGACGCCAATCAGCACCGTGGTCATCAGAGGTGCGACCGAAAACGTCATGGATGACATCGAGAGAGCCATCGATGATGGAGTCAACACCTACAAGTGTCTCACCAAGGTTCATGTCCCGTGCCTGTTTCGCTCGTTAATTCATAATCAATGTTTTTATTTGAACATTTATGTTTCCAGTTTATTAAGACTTATTTTACATTGACAATTGTAATTCTTTGTTTCTGAACGATTTTTCGATTTTCCAGGATGGATCCGTTTTGGCCGGAGCGGGCGCTTGCGAGATCGAACTCGCCTCTCAAATTGCTTCCTTCGGAGAAAAGGTTCCGGGGCTGGCCCAGTACGCCATCCAGAAGTTTGCCGAGGCCCTGGAGGCCCTCCCGAGGGCCGTCGTTTCCAATGCCGGAATCAAGGTGAGGGCGATCGGTCGAATTTAGACTTTCGGTCGGATTTGAGTCTACGTTGCATTTCATTTGTACAGGCCACGAATGTCATCTCGCAATTGTATGCTGCTCATCAACAAGGACAGAAGAATGTCGGAGCAGACATCGAGGTCTGCTTTTGTTTAACAATATATTTTATGCAGACATTGAGGTCTGCTTTTGTTTAACAACATGTTTAATATTAACTTTCAATCATCGATTCAATCACGCTTGACGAACAGGCCGAAGGTCCTGCCGTGAAGGATGCGGTCGAAGCGAAGATCTTTGATTTGTACGTGACCAAGTATTGGGGGATCAAGTTTGCCACGAGGGCGGCTTGTACCGTCCTCTCTGTCGACCAGGTTTGATATTTTTTAACTTTTAAAAGATGGACGATTATTAAAGTTTTATAATAATCATTAAAGTTTTATAATAATCATTAAAGTTTTATAATAATCATTAAAGTTTTATAATAATCATTAAAGTTTTATAATAATCATTAAAGTTTTATAATAATCATTAAAGTTTTATAATAATCATTAAAGTTTTATAATAATCATTAAAGTTTTATAATAATCATTAAAGTTTTATAATAATCATTAAAGTTTTATAATAATCATTAAAGTTTTATAATAATCATTAAAGTTTTATAATAATCATTAAAGTTTTATAATAATCATAACTCATCCCCATTTTCAGATCATCATGGCTAAACCAGCAGGTGGTCCAAAGGCAAAGGACCAGAAGGGCAGCATGGATGATGATGATGATTAGACGATCTTTTGTAGAGGTCATAGGTCATAGGTCATTTTTCTACTTAAAGTGTTGACACTTATGCTCGTTTCAATTGACTTATGTTTCATGTTTTGTTCTCGACGTTGGCGTAATTTTTAATGAATTATTATTATTATTGTTATTATTATTTTTAGAGGTTTATATTGGAATTCGTGTTATTTCATATTTTTCTGCTTAGTGAAGTGTCACGAGGTTTGTGTTTTCAAAAATTTTAAGACGAGGAAGTTGGCTCGGTTCAGAGCCTCGCGTTTGTGATGTTCTTTGGGGAAGTGTTGTTTGTGATGATTTATTAAGGAATAATTTAATTATGTCCTATCACGTGACGTTGGCGTGACGTCACTGAGGTCGTAAACGTTTTTGAAAAGCTTTAAAAGTTCTTAACTATCGATGCTCTGCACAGGAGTTTTTGCTGCGAGAGTTCATTTCTTTTTCTTCTGCCTTTGAACCAACCTCCTGCTGGCCGTCTTCATGTAGTTTCTGACCATCGGCGTGTTGTCGTTGATCTCGAGAACGTCTTCGAAGGTGGCGGCCATATCGCTGGTCTGGGTGTGTTCCTCGTCGCTGAATCTCTGCGCCAAGCTCTTGGCGAGCAGCTTCGACAGGCAAAAGTCCTGCCTCATTTCTTTCTGGTTGATGTCGGCTGCATGTTCTTCCTCCATTTGCTGGAGTCTTTCCAGTCTGAGTGGCGGATGAATTATTCGTGAATTATGCTCAAGACGCAATTAACCACAACCTAACCCTAACCATTTTTTTAACAACTCGAAGTGCTTAAATTCTAGCGCGAACGATGGATCATCGTCGCAAGTTCATTATACTCGATCGTAGCGTCGTCACCTCGTGCTTATGTTCGTGATGATGTCCGACACGCTTTGCTCGTCCTTCGGCTCTGGAATGTCAATCCAACAGAGCTTCGATCCCAGGGAAGAAATGCCTTTCTTGATAGTCATTAGCAGGTCGCCATCCGATCTCAGTTTCTTTTTCTTTTCGACGATTTCAGTTTCGAGGATCTTCAGACGATTCTCGATATCGCTCTCTCCCATGCGATACTTTTCTCGGTTGTTCGAATTCGTTTGGACCATCTTTACTCTGAGGATCAAAGAATGAATTGGTTCGATAACAAGCATAACTATAACACACATATAGGTAATATCTATATAGATAATTCGTTATGTAAGCAGTTCATTCTGTGGAGTTAATTTATTCATGTATCCCGTTCGTGTCTCTCGGCTGACTTTGTCAGATGAGCCTGTTTGATCTGCCTCTGCATGTTCTTGTACTTCCTGTCGACTTGTTTCTTCCTCTCGTTCTGATGTTCATTCATTTCGTCGTTGTTCAACATGGTCTGACAGGCGTTCATGATTCTCGTCTCCAGCAGAGTGGACTTGATGCTACCGAAGAGGTCGTTGATCTTGAACCTCGCCAGTCTCGTCTGGCGTCGATTAATTGATCAATTATGCGATTAATCGCCTAATTTTATACATTTATTAATCGCATGTAATGCAGGACGTCGTTTAAATATGGCTACCTTGTTTAATTGCAGACGATATTCGTGTCCATCCTCGTTGCAAGTTCCGGTCATCGTCAACTTTCTTCGTCTCATCTTTTCGAAGGCGTCGGATCTAAAAGTTATTTAACGTTGAAGGGGAATGCTATTCAATGAGATTTAATGCGATTTAATGTTATTTAATGTTATTTAATGCTATTTAATGCGATTTAATGTTATTTAATGTTACTTAATGCTATTTAAGGCGATTTAATGATGTGTGTTTGAGGTTACCGCATCTATATTGTTTCTATGAGCAAGAACCTGTTGATATGAAAGCAGGATAAGAGCCCTTACTTATTATGATTCGTCATTAAGTTTCTTTGGTTCGAATTATTTTTCTATGCCATTCGAAATGCCTTTTTTGATTTTTTGGTTTGTTTATATATCCAAATGACCAGCCTTTGCCCCATATTCCTCTTGAGCATGTTGACAGCATCTCCTCTCTCCTTCCTATCTTTGGCCATATCGTCTTGGAGCTGTTTCAGTTGCTTGTAGGCCTGGTACTTGCTCTCTTTGGCCTGTTTGTTCATGGCTTTTATTTCGCTCAGTTCCTTCTTGTTGTGTTGCAGAGCCTGAGAGATGGTATTAACCCATTAATTACTTATCCTGGTCATTCACTGTTAAATATTTTTATTCACGTAAATATCATTTTAAATATTTATTTAATTTAATAATTTAAAATAGTTAAAATCCACGATAATATTCTCACCAGTTCGGCATTTTTTATGCGAATTGGAAAGTAAAATAGTTCCGTTTTGAGTATGGAGATGATCGGATTGTAACTGTTTTTTATGAAGGCGTTCGTTCTTGCCTTGTTCAACAGGTACTCTATTTCCGTCTGGTGCCTGTTATTTTCGAGGTTCAATGTCTTCAACGTTATCGTCGTCATCAGCACCTTCTTTGTTATCAACGCCAATATTAATATCACGATGATTCACTATCCCCCTTGCTCGGACCGGTAATAGGGACTGCAATCGAGTAACCTTAGTGTCGGGATAAACAGATCCTTACCTGCATATTTCATCAGTCATCTGGTTATCCAACGTGGCAGTGGCGTAGATGTGATCCAATAAAGTAATTTCCTTGTCGAGTCTCTTCTCAAACTCGAGAAGTCTCCTGTGTCGATAGATAAGTAGGTTCAAGACATTCCTCTTGTGGCCCAATTTACAAGTCAAGGACTCTTTCATCACTTCAGGCGTTTTGTGCGAATACTTGAGTTTGCTCTCTCTGTCATGGAAAAGGTACAAGTAGCTGTGCGTGTCCTTGTTGAAGTACCTCAGCTGGAATCGAACACCAAGTCATCAGGTTAGAATTTCTTTGGAATGAGGTTATTTTTTTTTATTAATTATTTATCGCTTTTTTTCTTTTTGTGAATGGCAAAGGCAAATTCGTTGTTTTCAGACTGAAATCGATGTGTCTATTAAAACGTTCATCTAATTAATAACTGGTTAAGAAAAACGTTAATTGAAATGTTTAATTTTTGTGAAAGATATTAAAAACCATGAGTTTCAGTTTCTTGTTTTCAGTCTTCAACATCTGGATGACATCGTCGAGTAGCTTCCTGGTTTCCGAGTTATCGGCACATAACTAAAAGTCATGTCATATATTATTTTTTTTTTTAACAGACTAGTTCGATTTTGTTGAAATCTTTTTGTGGAAACCATTATGAAATAGTCACAAATAGTCGCTAATAGTCAGAAATTTATTTTAAAAAAAGTTGCCTTTTCAAAATTCTTAGTTTTGATTTTGAAAGAATCCTTCAATTCTTTGTAACGTTCCTTGGTCGTGTAACCCACGAGGGGTATAAAATTGTTGCTCTGATCGTCTTCGAGATTCTCGATTTTCTGTTTTCCCGAAGTCATTTTTTTTATTAATTCATTAACCTCAACCTTGAATTCCTCTTGAAATTTGATTCTCTGCTAATTTATCCAGATAGGTTTACTCAGGTCAAACAATTACATTTGAATTCGCCGTCAACACTCAACTGTATTGTTCACAATGGAGTAGAGTTGAAAATATTTGTGACATAAGCAACAATGGTTCTTTTGCAGAAAATGATTATGTGACACTAGCATTAGTTTTAAATGAAACTTATGACTCGTCTATCCCTCACGATTTATGCACAATGGCTATATAATTGATGTTTTTATTGAGCGATATTTTAAAATAATTTATATTTTAATTTACTCTAAAAAGATAATTTTAAGACTGACAAATCAATAAATTGACGATATTAGAAACTTTTATATTCTCAAGTGTTGATGTAAATAAGCGACAATGTAAATAAACTCAAGTTTTCGAAATATTTGTTTAAATTTTGTCGACATGGCTAGCCTTCCGATTTCAAATCACAAAACAGTAATAATCTTGGACCGTTGTTTATATTTTAACGAGTCCAGCAAACATCAAGTTGATTTTGATGTTTTCATGAAAGCCAAAACCCCTACTGGTGGCAATCCAATACCTCCCATAACGAAATCACTGTGGACTTGTAATGTTGAAGCTGCATTAGAATATGCGAGGATAGTTTACGACTTATTTCCAGAAAACAAATTGGTAACTGCAGTTAATTATGGAAAACGTAATTTATGTTTTTAATTGTCTGGGAACATTGTATTAAATTTGTTCAATCTGTAAATTGTTAATCAAGTTAAATTGGAATTTTAATCATTTAATAACATCAATGACAATATGAATGACATTCCTTGTTATTAATGGCAGCTGTATTTCATTGTGAATGATACTCAGCCATCATCACTCAATAATTGGACCCATTCAACTCAAAATCTCAGTCATGTAAGTTTATTGCACAATGTTTTCTACTGTTCAATATCTTTTAGCTATTTATAAACAAATTGACATTAGAAATGTTTTAAGTCGAACCAAGGTAACAGCGAACTTCATAATAAATTCTTTTTTTTCTTCCTTTCAGATTTCCTCGAGTCTCGCGTCAAAAGCCGTGGAATTCTTGGCGTCGTCAGAACGACGAGCCGACCAATCGTCCCGGACGGACTCCTCCGTTTCTCTCCTCGGAGGCATTTCTCTGGCATTGAAGGCCCTTCGAGAACCCACCCCGAAGCAGCAGAAGGAAATCTCCGAGAACGGAAAGACGGAGCACGAAAACGCCGGAAGGATCGTCTGCATTTCTTCGTTTAAAAGGCAAATTTGCAAGATTTTATTAATTTATTTAGCTTTTATTTAGCTGGCGACTTTAAATGTTAACCGGGTTCGATTAATAATCGCAATAAATTCTTTTATCTGATTTCGTATTAATTTCCAACAGTTTTAAAGTTCGTAATCGTTTCATTGCAGCAACGAAATCGTTCACAAACTCGAGAGTTCGATCCAAGAAGCGCTGAATGCTCAGAACCATTCGTTCTCTGGAGGCGACGAGTTAGTCGATTAATCGTTAATAAGTTGATCGATTAATCGTTAATAAATTGATCGATTAATCGTTAATAAGTTGATCGATTAATCGTTAATAAGTTGATCAATTAATCGTTAATAAGTTGATCGATTAATCGTTAATAAGTTGATCGATTAATCGTTAATAAGTTGATCGATTAATCGTTAATAAGTTGATCGATTAATCGTTAATAAGTTGATCGATTAATCGTTAATAAGTTGATCGATTAATCGTTAATAAGTTGAGCGACGTCCGATTCCTTGCAAAGGATTAAACGACGAGTCAACATTTTATTTTAAATTATACTACTACTACTAATAATAATAATAATAATCGTTGTTGTTGTTGTTCACAGCTCTCTTCCTATTGGTCGATGTCAATTGGCGTTGATCGACGTAGTTCCTCTGACGCAAACCAACAAATGCAGCAAGATTCCTGCACGAAATGTAACGGTTTCTTTTAACCCATTTTTTATTTAATTAACCAAGAAATTAATTAATTATTTAATTGTTCGATTACTTAATTAATTACGTAATTTGCAGCTGTCTGCGAATCTCTCGAGCGAATTGCATTGTTGTCGCTCGGGCATCGAAGTCTCCTCGAAGCTCGTCGAGTTGGTCATCGAACACCACCAACTGGCCCTGACGACCGTCATGGGAATCCCGATGAAGGTCCGTTCGTGGATCGAATTTTAATGATTTTAATCAATTAACTTTTTTGTAGACGGGATTTTAATGATTTTAATCGATTAACTTTTAAATTCCTACAATCGTTTTCGTCACCAGGAAGAACAAAATGCTTTGTCGTCTGCCAATTACGACGTCGAACTCCTGCACTGCAAGAGTGCACTCGATGAACTCATCAGTTCTGGTGATTAATTTTTGTTATTAATTAAAAATTAATTGTTATTTATTGAATTAATTATTGTTTTATTTTATTATTATTATTTTATATTATTATTTTTTGTTGTTATTATTTCAAATGAAAGAAGTTGAATCAAATGGTCATCCTGTTTGATTATTATTTTTAATAATTTTATTTGCTCGAGCGACATTGTAATTAATAAATTAACTAATTAAACGATAATTGATAAAAAATAAAAATTAAAGTAAAACATTGGTAATTCCAGGTGATCTCGACACCTGCTTGGCAAAGTCGAAGGAAATTGTGGACTTGCACACGATTCAACTCAAGTGGGTCACGCCAAAGATATCGGCCACGGGTCAGTCGCACGAAGTCGTCTGCCGACGGGGCTTCGACGAATCGTTTTTTTATAATTTAAATATATTTATTATTTATGACGATCGCATTTAATTCCTTCGTCGGACGTTCGCTCGTCCTACTCTTTCGAGAAAACGCATAAAACTAAAGCGATCTTCGATTCCCAGGTTTGGAGCTGCCTCAGTGCTACGCGGCCCACAGGGTGACTCCGGTGGACGTGAACAGCAGACCTTCCCTCTGCCTCACCAACTTCCTGCTCGGAGGTAGGCAGAACTCCTTCCGATTTTGGAACGTCTCCGTAGAATTTGAAGCGTCGTTTATTAATTCACAAAAAAATTATTTTTAAAGGTCGCAGCGTGATGCTGGAACACGCGACCAAAACCGGTCCCAAGGTTTTGTCTCACATGTTGACGAGCCACGCGGGGGAGATCTTCGTTCACTCCTTGGTCAACCATCGGTCGGTTCTCGAGGACCCTCCGTCAATCATCGAAGGACCCGGAGGGAGACTCACGGACTACAGGATTCAGGTCGTTCGGTTCTGATTTACTTTTAGAACGTGTTTTATCAACTCCTCGCTCAGAGTAAAAGTGGATTAAAAGTTTAAAAATCAATTCTTTTAATATTTAAATATTTTATTTTATTTTTCAGGATTTTGGTGAACTGATGAAAGCGTCGAGACTCGCTCCGATGTCCTGCACGGACACGGGTGAACCTCCTTTGGAAAGAGGTTGGAAACTTCACAAGTTACTTATTTTCATTTATTTTAATAATTAGTAATTTTCAAAATTACTTGTGAAAGTTGATAATATTAATAATAATAATATTAATAGTAATAATAACAATAATAATGGTTACTATTAACAAAACCGTGTTAGGACATAAAATAATGAATTAAGTTATTTACTAGGTTGTTTAATGTGTTTTACTCTTAAGGAGTTTCAATAAATTACTGATTAATTGCACAGCCAAAAGACAACTCGAGAGGATGACCAGGCATTGGCCCCTCGTCATCAGCGACACTATCATCTTCAACATGACATCCGTAAGTCCAGATATCCAGTTTTAGTAATTATTTATGAAATATTCGGCAATTACTTAAATTATTAAATCATTATAAATTAATTGGCTTAATTGAACAACAGAAATCTTTTGAAATTACTTTAATAAATATATAGATTAATAAATAAATCTTACCACTTATGTCATCATAATAACTTTAATGACCTTTCCTTGTGACGTTTTCAAGGCCATCGAACCGCTTCCGAGTCTCCTCACGAGAGAAACGTTGACCGAGATGGAGGTCGTGGAGTGTCTCACGGTCATTTACAAAGTGGTCGCCATGGAGACGGAGAACAAGCCCCTCCTGGCTGCCTCTGCGGGCTCCAGGGCCATAAAGAACCTGAAGAGGTGATGACGTCGGCCCGTTGATTCGATTTTAATAGTTTGCCGTTTGCGCAAAGTCGATTTTCAAATTTCATGTAAAATTCCTTGCTGGAAATCTTGTTGCAGTGATGTTCTTTGGGGGTTTTGAATGCATTACAACTCGTGCCACATTACTTTTGCACTTGTGGATTCGTCGTGCTTCCGAGACGACGCTCGTGCCGGAGACGACGTTAGGAAAGGGGAACTGTCGTCGTAATAGGGTTTATTGATTTTAATTTAATTTTTCTGTAGCAGGGATGAGCAATACAAACAGATGTGGTTGGAGCTCGAAAAGCTTATTCGCTTGCACAGCAACACATCTGCAAACCATGGCAGGGTTCTGACTTGCCTCCTCGACTGCAAGAGACCGGATACCAAGACCTCTGCTAAGGAAGGTGCACTCGAAGTGCAGAAGAAAGTTCCAGAAGATAAGCAGGAGCATCTGAAAAGGGAATCTGAAAGCAGCGAGTCCAGTGCTCCTAAGAAGTTCAAGACGATAACCAGCAACTTGAAGACTGGTAATGCGTTTAATTATCAGTAATTAATTAACTTATTTTAATTATCAGTAATTAATTAACTTATTTTAATTATCAGTAATTAATTAATTAATTTACTGAATTAATTAAATTCCAATTTTCTGCATTCGTACGACAGGTCGCAATCTGCTGTCCCTCTGGGAAGAACATTTGAAAGAGCAACACAAGCCGACTAAAAAGGAATTCTACGGGTTTTCGGCATCGGTCAACAACAAATACGAATTGTACCAACAACTGAAAGAAAACCAAAATGTTGAGGATGGAGACGAGACAAAGATGGATTGATTGATTGATTGATTGGTTGATTGATTGAAATCATAAAAAGCAACAAGATATCGTCCTTGTAGACCAATGTTTTAGAAAGAACTTGAGAATAAAAACAAGTCATTAAAAGAGGGAGGGGTTAAAAAGATAAAATGGGATTGTTCAAAACTAGTGTCTGAGCTGAAAATTAAAATTTGTGGCCAAAAATTTATAAAAAAAAATAATTGATTATTAAGTTTTATTTCATTCGTTAGATGTCTCCCAAAAATTATAAAAATTAAATAAAATTATTGCACGTAATAAATTACACTTATTGTCACATTTAAACTCATAATTCAAAAATAAAGTTTATATAAATATAAAAATTGATTATTAAGTTTTATTTCATTCGCTAGATGTCTCCCCAAAAATTATAAAAATTAAATAAAATCATTATTGCACGGAATAAAATAAAATACATTTATTGTTATATTTAAACTCATAATTCAAAAATAAAGTTCATATAAATAAAAAAATCATCTCAATTATTAAATTTATTTCATTCGCTAGATGACTCAAATTACAAAAATTAATTAAAACTATTAGCGCATCGAATTAATAATATTTAATAATAATCACGGACAGCCAGTCGTCGAACAAAACAATACAAGAGGAGAGAATATACACAAGATCCACATGAAACAAATTTATTCAATAAAGTCTGAATAAGTTGTATGTGCATTTGAGATGTTCACAACCGTTGCCCCATTTATTCGATTAAATACGCGTAAATGCTTGTCATCCTCGTCTGTTGATGACGAATGTTGCACTCGACCGACCTCAAAAAGGTCTTTAATGAATTCTATTTATTTTATATTATGAATTCAAAATGTTGCAAATTGCAATGCAATAACGTGAAGCCAGAGATTCTAAATCGTTTTCTATAAATATCAGCCAATAACAAGCAAAAGAAAACTAGGACAGTCATTAAATGATAGAAATATTTAAAAAACAAGTTAGTGATAATAACAATAGTAACAGCATAAATACAGCAAGTGTTTTGAGCCAAATATTGCAATCCTTCAACTAGTGACGTGACTTTAAAAACATGAAAACATCAAACAAATTTTAAAAAGATCTGAAAGTTATAAAAAAAAATGCCACAAATTTGGGAATATGATGCACGACATTTGACGTGAACCAAACGTTGAAATAATAATTAATTAAATAATTAATTAATTGTCAGAACATGTAATGTGTAACATGACATTTCAGAGCCAACAATGAAAAAAATGCTTTTTTTGATTGCATTCAATTGAGATGATGGCAACTGATGCATTGATAGAAACTCTTGAACGAGCGTTCTGACAGGGATCTTCAGAGGAATGGCCCCTTCTACGAGTGTTTCGGCCCTGAATCCTGACACTCTCGGGGGCTGGGCCGCATCCGTTGATCAAGCGGATGTCCCTGCCAGATACTTTCTTCCGATAACCAGACAACGACTTCCGACAAACAAACAATACTCGCACCGCGAGTATATATACATGTACATATATATATCTATATATATATATGGTATACCAAATCCTACATTATATCCTATCATATATTACATATCATATATTATAATATTGTAATATATATTGCAATATAGGATATTACATATCATATTCCACACAATCTTGAAATCATTTCCATCCCAATTACGTCTGCCTTACCAAGTGTCAAGTAAAAACTGCTGATGAAGTTCAAAAACTGATGAAAATCAAAGACTAAAAATGAATCCTAAAAGTTTAAAAAGTGAAAAATTCGTTCAAAAACGATGAGAAAATTCAAATCTAACAAATCTGAGGAGATGCATATTTACATTAATTACATATTTATTTCAGTAAACATCAGGTTGGGGTTAAAATTACAAGTATATATATATATATATATATATATGTGTGTATATATACAAATACTCAGTAATAGTTCGACGAAGGCCTCCGTCGACCTTCGCTTCGACCTCCGACCTTCCTCGTCGTTTCCTCGTCTCCGAAGACGACTCTGGAAGGAGAAATGTCGACGCCTCCTTCGATGAAGTCCTCGACTTCCCTGTCCAAGTAACAACCCACCCCCCCGTCGGAGAGGGGAGAAAGGGACCGTCGGGGAGTCGGAGCGGGGAAGTTGCAAGTCGGGGGGAAGAGAGGGAGGTCGGCAGAGCGCACGGGGGTCTCGAAAGTCCGGATTCCGAAGTCCTCGACGTTCCGAGAAACGTCTTCGTCTCCGTCCGACCTCGTCCGCCTCGTCGCCCTTTCCAACTCGGACTTGGATTCCTCGTCGAGACGAGGCCAAGCCCTGCAGAGCACGGATTCCAGGACGGTCGCGTATCGAAGTAGGTCGTGAAACCGGGTCGGAGCGAACCGAAGTCCGGCGGAGACTTCGGAAGCGACGACGTCGTCTGCTCGCGGATCCGTCGACGCCAGTTTTGCCTGGAGTTGCTGTTGAATGTAGGACAGTAAATGCTTTTTATTTGCATTTTATAAGGATTCTAATGTCAAAATCATGAAGTATTTAAATAGAATCACATAATTAAATATTAATTAAATATTAAGAATGATTCAATAAACATTACTAATGTGCATTAAAGCCATTACAATAATTATAACCGATTACAAAGTAATAATGACAGAGTTCAAAGTTCACAGTGTGCAAGTCCATTGACCTCGATCTGCAGCAACAGCTGTTCGTTCACGAGAGTCAACTCTCGAACTCTTGCCGCCAAATCCAGACCCTCGGCGGGGGGCGGATTCGAGCCGGAGCGTCCGACGTCCCCGCGTTCGAGTGCACGGGGGTCCCGTTTTGGGGGGTCGTCGGACTTGGTCGTCGAGGCCTTGGATGCCAACATTTCCTCCCTGAGGACGTGATATTCTATCTTGTAGGCCTCCAGGTGTTTTGAAATATCCAGGTCAAACACCTGATGCAGAGAGAGTTCATGAATATCAATCGACAGATACTAGAACCACTGCTACTTTGAATAAGATGCACACAGTCAGATTATCGTCATCATCATCATCATCATCATCATCATCGTTATCATCATCGTTATCATCATCTCCGCCACCTGTCCGATGATCCTCTCCATCTGTATGGTGCTCATCTCGGGCAGCGTCGTCTTCAGGAAGTCGACTGCGGACTCGAACGACTCGCATTGTTTGACGAGCTCCTTGTGGTTGCCTAGCAACACGACGGCCACCTTGACGACGACCTCGCATCCCTGGAGGAAGATGAGATCTGAAAAGGACAACGAGGTTTCTCTTTCTCTCGTTCCGAGGAGAAAACGAACGCGACGCTTCGACGTCTTCACGAACGACGCCGAAGCGTTTATAATTAAATAACTGTCGAAAAGAGGGGGGTGGGACGGGGAGCGCTTCGTACCGAAAACCCGTGCCACGAATCCGAGGGGAAACTGGGAGGCGAAGATGGTGAGGAACCAGGGTGCTGCGTACAACGTGGGACTGATTTCCAAGGCATCCAAGTGTTCATACAAGTCCCTGTGCAGGTCGTGCAGGAGTCGAGAGAGTTGGTACAATTCGATCTGCAGTTCGAGAGGTCGAGTTGAGGTCAAAAGGTCGGACGTTAACGTACGGCCGCTCGTTTGCATTTAGATTAATTCATCGTAAGGAATGCAAAAATAAACACTTGAAAAAGTATGAAAACGTCACAAAATCAGATAATAATAATAATAATAATAATAATAATAATAATAATAATAATAATAATAATAATAATAACAATGGTAATAATAATAATAACAACAATGATAATAAAGATGATGATGATGATAAGGTGAATCCAATCATATTTTAATAATTTCAATTCACACCAAAGACTACGAGTATTCGATCGACCCTCCTCGAAACTTCGAGTCTCGAGTCGGGATTCCCGAGAACCGATGTCGAGAGCGGAAAACGAAAGCGAAACCGACCTGAAGGTGAACCATGTCGGGACAATACTGCTTCCTGAAGTCCAAGGCAAACATAAGAAACTTGAGGACTTCGAATGATTCGTCTTCTGGAATCTGTTTTAATTAATCTGCTTTAATTAATCTGTTTTAATTAATCTGTTTTAATTAATCTGTTTTAATTAATCTGCTTTAATTAATCTGTTTTAATTAATCTGCTTTAATTAATCTGTTTTCAGGATTTCAACGATTACTTGTTGATGACCAAAAGTTTCAAATCTTTTGCAAGAGTAAAACAAGGAAAACTTTGTTTTCGTAATTAATTAATCAATCTAATTAATCATAATTAATAACAATCAATCATAATTAATCGCAATTAATCATAATTAATCACAATTAATCGTAATCAATTAATCTCGGTCTTCGAGAGTTCAAAGCAAAGGACGAAGGTTTACAAAAAAAAAACAATTATTGAGAATAAACGACGATTCCTAAGAACGAATGAAAGTTTAAAGTCGCAAATAAATAAATAAATGAATAAATAAACGAATAAATAAATAAATGAATAAATAAATTAATAAATAAATAAATAAACGAAGTCGGATAAGTTCTATCTCACGTGTAGCAGTAATATTCCTGCGACGAAACTGATTCCCTGGCAGTAACCGACTTCAGGGTCGTGAAGAGAATATGCTTTGAGGATGTTGAACAGGGATATTTGACCAGACCCGAGTCGAGTCGAAAAGAACGGGTGTCCGGGGAATGTCCGACCTGAAATCGATCGCGAACGACGGGTTTGCATTATTAAATTAAATTATTAAATTAATTATTAAATTAATTATTACAAATTAATTATTAAAGTTAATTGTTAAATTTAATTGTTATGAACATTGTTGGTGCAAGTCACGTGCAATGATTCACAAATGTTTGTTCATTTTTTTTACTTTTGGAATCAAAAGATGGATGTGAAATCATGAAATCATGAAATCATGAAATCATGGAACCATGGAACCATGGAACCTCATGGAACCTCATGGAACCTCATCAACATCTAAATTGGAAATGGAGTGGGGTAACATCCAGGCAAACAATCCTTCCCTGCAATCATCATCATCATCATCATCATCTTCGTCATCATCATCAAAGACAATAACAACAGTCACCCAGATCAATGAGGATGGCATGTTGGTGCTGGGTCCACATCTTCAAGAGGTCTTTGTATGAAGTGCCACTCTGTGCTGCTGATGATGACGACGACGATGACGGACGCGTTGTTGATGATGATGATGACTGAAGTTGTGATGAAGAACCTAGTTCTAGAAGCTTTTGGTTCATGAGGAAAATCCAAATGTCACCTCTCCTGTTTCTGGGGACACCTGTTGAAATAATTTGAATAATTTGAATAATTTATTTCATTAAGGAACGACCGAAAGAAAGAATGAAAGAATGAAAGAAAGAATGAAAGAAAGAATGAATGAAAGAATGAAAGAAAGAAAGAAGGAAATAAAGAAAGAAAGAAAGAAAGAAATAAAGAAAGACAAAATGAAAGAAAGAAAGAAAGAAAGAAATAAAGAAAGACAAAATGAAAGAAAGAAAGAAAGAAAGAAATAAAGAAAGAAAGAATGAAAGAAAGAAAGAAAGAAAGCTAAAAGCAGAACGTTGGTCCCAAAAAGCAGAGCAGCAAGCAAATGATTGGCAGTTAAATTGGCACAAAAACAAATTCAAAAACAAATTCAGAAGGAAAACATGTTCTGTCATTTCCAATCCTTTCCTTTGATTTCCTTCGACGGAAAATTATTTCATAAATATTATTTAATTATAATTATTTCATAAATAATTATTTAATTATAATTATTCCAAAATAATTATTTAATTATAATTATTCCAAAATAATTATTTAATTATAATTATTCCAAAATAATTATTTAATTATAATTATTCCAAAATAATTATTTAATTATAATTATTCCAAAATAATTATTTAATTATAATTATTCCAAAATAATTATTTAATTATAATTATTCCAAAATAATTATTTAATTATAATTATTCCAAAATAATTATTTAATTATAATTATTCCAAAATAATTATTTAATTATAATTATTCCAAAATAATTATTTAATTATAATTATTCCAAAATAATTATTTAATTATAATTATTCCAAAATAATTATTTAATTATAATTATTCCAAAATAATTATTTAATTATAATTATTCCAAAATAATTATTTAATTATAATTATTCCAAAATAATTATTTAATTATAATTATTCCAAAATAATTATTTAATTATAATTATTCCAAAATAATTATTTAATTATAATTATTCCAAAATAATTATTTAATTATAATTATTCCAAAATAATTATTTCCATGCGAATGACTTTTGAGAACGTCGTCGAATGCCTCCGTTTTCTTCAAAAATACGACACAAAAACCACGTCACTTTAATCCTGGATTCAATTCCTGGGAGCAGATGATGTTCAGAAGATGAAGCCACAACAACCAAAATGATGCAGCAGTGCATTCTCCAGACGCCACCATCATCATCATCATCATCATCATGCAATCATCGCACCATTACCACCATCACCACCGTCTCCCCCACCTGCCCTCGTGGCACTGACGACGAGGTCTCGGTCCGCCGACTTCTTCGAGTCCGCCTCTGAGTCCGCGGACCGCAGCATCTCCTCCCAGACCCTGGTGACTTCGACCAAGCACGGCGTCATCTCCTCGTAGTCCGCCTTCATTTGCCTGGTCTGCCCTGGCGGATGTCGGGTCGTTTTCATAAAATATGCATAATAAATATGAAAAATAATCCAATTTGCATAAGTTGTCAAAACAAACCTGTTATTTACATGAGAAGGTAAAAATTATTACTTAAACAATTATTACATAACAATTGCATCCCCATCTGGATTAAAGCAGCAACAAATGCTTAATACAATGATATATTAAGTATTTGTAAATATTTTTTTAAAATTTATTATTTCATTTAAATATTATTTCATAAATATATGCTATTATAATGATGGAAAGATTGAACCAATGGAGGAATGAACTGGAAAACATGTTTGGATAGGACAAACAAAACTCTAACATGAAATCAAACAAAGAGAGAGGAGATTTTCCATCCAACCATCCATCCATCCATCCATCCATCCAACCATCCATCCATCCATCCATCCATCCATCCATCCATCCATCCATCCATCCATCCATCCATCCATCCATCCATCCATCCATCCATCCATCCATCCATCCATCCATCCATCCATCCATCCATCCATCCATCCATCCATCCATCCATCCATCCATCCATCCATCCATCCATCCATCCATCCATCCATCCATCCATCCATCCATCCATCCATCCATCCATCCATCCATCCATCCATCCATCCATCCATCCATCCATCCATCCATCCATCCATCCATCCATCCACCCACTTTCCTTGGGGAGAACCTCGCATTCCCCATTCCCCTCGTCCTCGTCAGTTCTCCCCCTGTTCAACTTGATGAGATACATCGTATCCACGATGGCCTTCCTCCACAAGTAGTTGATCTTCACGGCAGGCGTCTGCCCGAGGTCGCGCAGGTAGCGGGCATAGTGGACTGCAAAGACAATCGTCGTCGTTCATATCATCATCATTATCATCATCATCATTATCATCATCATTGTCATCATCATCGTCGTCGTTCATATCATCATCATTATCATCATCATTGTCATCATCTTCGTCGTCGTCGTCCTCATTCTCATCTCCGTGGTTGTTATCACCTGACGACAGTCCTGCCTTGCTCGTGCCGACGACTTTATTCAGGATTCCAAACCTCCAGGAGCCAGCCTGAAACATCTGCTGCTGTTGTTGTTGTTGTTGTCGGTGATGATGATGATTGCGATAACGGATGCGGTCGTCGTCGTCGTCCCGACCCTTCGCGACTCGGGCATCTTCGTCTCGGGTCGGTTTCTCTTTCCGAGGGCGGGTTTTTCCCGTGCTGTTCCCGACGTTCGCAAACCTTTCGAATCGATGGAAAGTGAAACTTAGTCGCTCGATGACTTCGATGATGAAGATGATGATAACGATGTCGGTCATGATGATGATTATCCGTCAGAATTTATGGCCACAAACAGCAACAACGAAGATGACAACATTGATAAACCATAAAACAATTCATCCAATGCCACCCAGCAAAAGCTTTAGTCCTTATAAACAAATAAATAAATAAATAAATAATAATAATAATAATAATAATAATAATAATAATAATAACAACAATAACAACAATAATAATAATAATAATAATAATAATAATAATAATAATAATAATATTACCAATACAAAATAACAATTGTTCTCCAGCTAATG
Source organism: Hirudinaria manillensis (assembly GCA_034509925.1). Lineage (NCBI taxonomy): Eukaryota > Metazoa > Annelida > Clitellata > Hirudinida > Hirudinidae > Hirudinaria > Hirudinaria manillensis. Next base: position 9,525,401 of record CM067535.1, on the reverse strand, counting down.
CCACACGCACACACACAAGCACGAGTCATGCCTACATCGTCCTCATCGGACTGTTCTCCGGGAACCGGTTTCGGCTCCTGTCGACGGACTCCACGTCGTCGTTTGTTCCTCCGAGCATTGGTTTTTGTTGTTGTTGTTGTTGTTGATGATGTTGTTGTTGTTGATGTCCCTGCTGGCACTGCTTTGTTAGGTCGTGACCTTTTGATCCGGAGTCGATCTTCGGAATAAAAAATAATTACGCGTTAAACGTAGGAATTTCGATGATCCGTCGATAAGTTTCAAAAAGTCGTTGCAGTGGAGGAGCGCTGCTATTGGTTGCTCGGGCAGGTAACTAATTAATATTAATGAATATTCATGAATTCATTTTGTTTGCAATCGCATCGTGACACGTTCTGTTCAAAAACATGGCAAAACGTCCTTTTTATGGAACTTTGAGGGTCCACGGAAGGGTTTTAAAAGCGCTTTGATGGTTGCCATGGCAACAATAATTTCACATGTATTGCCATGGCAACAATAATTTCATATGTATTGCCATGGCAACAATAATTTCATATGTATTGCCATGGCAACAATAATTTCATATGTATTTCCATGGCAACAATAATTTCATATGTATTGCCATGGCAACAATAATTTCATATGTATTTCCATGGCAACAATAATTTCATATGTATTGCCATGGCAACAATAATTTCATATGTATTGCCATGGCAACAATAATTTCATATGTATTGCCATGGCAACCCTTTGGTTGATGAATTGTTGGTAAAGTTGGAGATGAAAATCGAGTGGTTTGTTGGCAGACGCACCAAAACTCTGCCATCATTTGAGAAGATGAAGACGACGACGACGATGAACGATGAATAATTATGAATGATGTTACATTGCTGAATGCTGGTCATGATGTGATTTCATTAGCATGTTATTCTTCAAAGCGATGATGATGATGATGATGATGATGAATCATTGACGAGAGCAATGGCACGGGGACAATGAAAAGACCAATCGTCATCGAGATTACATTCCACCTTGCAATTACACGGCCAATGATTAGAGAGAATTGAAAACAAAATGGGAGCCGATCGACTTTTTTAGTTTAGAAATAAAATAATATAACGCAATAATATTGGCAATAATTATGGAAATAATTAATAAACACGATTTAAAAACAGCAAAATGTCCTGCTTTTGGTCCGGGAATCGATGACAACCCAAGACATTTACAAACAAAAACAATTGCTTTGCAAGAATAAAAGCAAAGGTTTTCGTACCTCGGCAGGGTTTCGCGGCAAACCGGGGACGACTGTCTGAGGAGGGGAAGGAGTGACGGAGGTGGTGGTGGAGGGGAACGAAGACGACGAGTCGATCGGAGGAACGAATCGTGGAGGAAAGGAAGACGAATTGAAGGATGCATTGATGCATCGAGGACGAGTTTGGAGTTGAGGTGCAGTCTGGTGGTCGGGTGGTTGATTGGGTGGATGGTTGGGTGGGTGGTTGGGTGGGGGATCTTCTGCCAGACGGAGGAGGCAGCTGACGATGATTTCATTGGTCTCTTGGAGTGTTTCACAACCTGCCTCCTTTTATTGAAAATGATGATGATGATGATGATGATGATGGTGATAGTGGTGATGATGATGATGACGACGATGGTGGTGGTTCCTCGATGCCACTTGAATTTGAAAAACAATTGTGAATTAAATTAACAGATAAGTGAATGAGTGAGGGAAGGAATAAATGGATGAATGAGGGAAAGATTGAATGAACGAAGGAACGAACGAACGAATGAATGAATGAATGAATGAATCATTGAACCCCAAGATCAGTTGGACTGCCAGCAATCACCAGAGCCATTAGAAAGATTAACAACAGTCCTTTTGCATAATGACCGTCATTAATATTAATCAGGACCGATGGTAATTTTTGTTATTTTTTAATCGTCATAATCATCATCACCATCATCAGCATCACCACCATCATCATCACCATCATCACCATCATCATTGGCTACTGCTGTTCATTTGTCATATCTTGAGGAAGAAATGTTTGCATTGTTTATTTTTTAAGCATTATTAATATTATTATTATTATTATTATTTATTTTTTTTATTATTATTATTATTATTATTATTGTTATTATTATTTTAAATTTATAATATCCATTTTCAAACACAACAACAGAAGTTTGAACCGAATAACTGTGAAGAATTGCAAATTCAAAGTGAATTTTTTCATTAAAAATTCAACATTTGCAAAGGGTTTCGCTTCAGGGGAACTCGGATGCAGTGGGAAATGGGGTATGACGATGCCTATGACGATGATGATGATGATGGTGACGATGATGATGACGATGACGACGACGACGACGACGATGACGATGATGATTACGGTGACGATGATAGCGATGGCAGTAACAATGGTGTCCACTGCATCAACAACTCAATACTATGATTCCAGTATTGACAACAACAACAACAACAACAAGAACAATGAAAATGGCGATAAGTTTAGTTGCATTATATCGTTATTATTCGGCATCATTTATTACATTTATTATCACAACAACAACAACAACAACAACAACCTGCACCCTCCTGAGTATCGAGTTGTGTTCATGCGCGTGGTGGACCTCGATGAACCTTTCCAGGACCTCATGAGCCTCCGAAAACGATTTTGCTGCGAACGAACGAAGGAGAGAAAAAAGATTAATTCGCTTTCCAATGATTTATTAAAACGATGAAATAAATAATAAATTTAATTATTTTGTAAATTTTTATTGTGATTAAAGTTTATTATTCATAAAAATAGAAAAATATTAAGAGATTAAAATAATTGGCACAAGAAAGTCCCTTGAAAAGTTACTCAAGGATTGAAGACATTTCCAAATTTTCAAGGATTTTTAATAAAAAGTCATAAAATTATGTTTAATTTGATTAATAATTGATTGATTCACGGACTCGAAATAATTTCAAAATGCAACCATTTAAGGCCACGTGCAAAAAATATAAAATAGTTATAATTATTTAATATTATACAATATATAATAATTATTATATATTATTAAATAATTATAACAATTATTATTTATTATTAAATAACAATTATTATTATTATTAATTAATAATTTAATAATAAATAAATTTTTTTAATAAATTTGACTTCAAAATTTCGTTTGAAGGCAAACATTTCTTGTTTGTTGCAAACAAAGTCAAGAAACAAATTCGTGTTTTTTTTTTTTGTTTTTTTTTTTAACAAATCCTTAAAAATGAAACCTTCCCAAAAACAACAAACTTTCCTCCCCTTTCAAATTACTTCCCGGTTTTTAAAGCATTTTGCAAAAATTAAACAAATTAATTTGATTAATAATTCATTTCAAGTACTTGAGACGACGACTTTGCTGCTGGAATAATTAAATTTAATTAAATAATTATGAAAGTAGTTTGTTAAATTATTTTCAGAACTTTGAATGTAGTTGCAGAAGGAACAGAAAGAATTAAAAATTCCAATTCCTGAAGGAAATGCTCTTCAAGTTCTAAAGGAACGAATGTCATTTCATGATGGATTGAATCAGTAAGTGTTTTGGGTGGAGTGAGTGAGTGAATGAGTGAGTGGGTGAGTGGGTGAGTGAGTGAGTGAGTGAGTGAGTGAGTGAGTGAGTGAGTGGGTGAGTGAGTGAGTGAGTGAGTGAGTGAGTGAGTGAGTGAGTGAGTGTGTGAGTGAGTGAGTGAGTGAGTGAGTGAGTGAGTGAGTGAGTGAGTGAGTGAGTGAGTGAGTGAGTGAGTGAGTGAGTGAGTGAGTGAGTGAGTGAGTGAGTGAGTGAGTGAGTGAGTGAGTGAGTGAGTGAGTGAGTGAGTGAGTGAGTGAGTGAGTGAGTGAGTGAGTGAGTGAGTGAGTGAGTGAGTGAGTGAGCAAGCAGGCATCATGCAAAATATTGAATAGATGAATGAGCACAGAACAAGCTGGGGATGTAAATGAATCACTTAAAACTGGACACAAAACCCACTCCATAAACACAACTTTGGATCCCCTTTTTCATACAAAATATTAATAAAACATTAATAATAATAATAATTTTTTCATACAAAATATTAATAAAACATTAATAATAATCATTATTATTATTAAACAACATAATTATTATTATTATAAATTAAATTAAAGAAAACCACTTTCGCCTCAAACTACCTGCAGTTTCTGTTGTAATTTGCTTACGTGGTCTTAAATCAGTCTCTTTGCAGTTCCAACGATGGAAAGAAGGAAGGTGAAAGAAACAACAATTTTCATCTTAAATAATGAATCAGTGAAGATCCAAAGGAAATAAAAGTCTTGCATTTAAATTAAAAGTCATGTATTTTAATTAATATTCATGTATTTTAATTAATATTCATGTATTTTAATTAATATTCATGTATTTTAATTAAATTATTCACAAAATAATTTGCAAAATCAAATTAACTACTCTTGTAAATTGCAACTGCAAAATGCCTGCAAAAAGTCATCAAATGGCAAATGCCATCATCATCGTCACCACCACCACCACCATCATCACCACCACCATCATCATCATCATCACCACCATCACCATCATCATCACCACCACCACCATCAGCATCATCACCACCATCACCATCATCATCACCACCACCACCATCAGCATCATCAACATCATCATCTCCACCACCACGAGTTTCAGTTAATGTTAAATATTTTCTAAAACACTGATCAACTTACGAACCCATTTGAATCTCAGTAAAAAGTAGAAATTTAAAAAACCACCAAAAAATGTCCAGAAATGAAGATGACAACGAAGATGATAAAATGAGAGGTGATGGTGATAATGACAGTTTTTTTAGATCCACTCTCAGCAATTTATCCAATTTATCCAATCATCTCTTTTGCCTCCTAATTTTCTGGCATCAGTTGTTTAACAAAACCCACGGTTGAAAACAATTTTTAACGAAGCATAACTTGAAAATGTTTGACTTCAAATCACGAACGTCTTTCCATTAAAAATATTTTCATGGCATCGAAAAAAATTTAGATTTGCTTGAAATCAAAGTTGAATCTGCAAAGACTTTTGGAAAACACGAAACGTTTCGGATCGAATGATAAAATGGCGGAAGCAAAAAACGCGGACTCGTGACGCGAGCGAGGTGCAAAAACGTACGAAAATCCGTACGAACTTTGAATCTCTCTGCAGAGTCTGTTGAGTCTGTCGATGGGACCCAGGATTTCGACTCCGTCGTCGAGAGGAGGACTCCGTGGGACGGCGACGGATGGCATCGGGAAGGATGAAGACGAGCGAGGAGCGGAGGAGGAAGAGGAGGAGGAGATCACGTTGAAAGCCGATTTGAGAGCCTGCATGATTCCTGCTACCTGACAATGAAAGTTGCAGTTTCTGTACCTCGAAGAATCCTCAAAAGCTGTCAAAAACTTGAAACTAAACTGTCGACAATCTCTCGGAGAGATTCTAAAGTCAAAACAAAAATCTCTCGACGCGGATGCCGATCCTCGTGGAAATAAAAAATCCCGATCGCATCCTTCGGACCCGTCGGCGGATTACCTCGAATCCGGTTAAACATCAATTCTTTAATCTACCAACAACAACCCCCGCAACTGAAGAAAATCTTGAGAACTTGGCATGGCACGTTCCCACGAAAACAAAGACTCTGAGAATCCTCCGCGTGAGACACGGGAACGTTTTTAAGAACTACGAAGAATCTCGTGGTCTGCAGGATTAAAAGACTCCTCGACCTTTTATGCTCGGACGAATGCGTCGGGTGCTGAATTATTAAGTCGCCAGATGAATTATTGAGTCACCGGGTGAATTATTGAGTTGCCAGGTGAATTATTGAGTTGCTTTTTGAATTCCATGCTCCTAAGCAAGCATCGACGAGCAAATCATTCGTCCAAGAGAGGCGAAATTAATGCAGAAATGCAGTGGAAAAAGAAAATAAAACTTTGAGGACAAATTGGAATAATGAGAAATGAGAAACGGTGGACCAGAAAATTTGTTGACTTTTCTTCAAATCTTTCTTTGCAAACCTTCGACTGATTAAATTTTATTTTTATTTTATTATAATTTTATTCAAAGCCAATTTTAGCATCATTTAAAAACAACTCATTCAATTGCAAAAGAAAAATTCCATCGATCAACTTAACAGGAATGCCTTCTCTTTCTTTCCATCCATCCATCCACCCACCCACCCACCCACCCACCCATTCATCCATCCATCCATCCACCCATCCATCCACCCATCCATCCATCCATCCATCCATCCATCCGAGCAAGAAAGCAAAGCCATTGGCATTGTAGCCGCAAAATAATCTAAAAATGTAGCAAGACATTTCTTCATTTTTTGCCATTATTGCATTTGGTCAAAAAATAAAGTCAAAATCAAATGAAATCAGATGGCAAAATATGAACAGAACTCACCAGTGTTTCATTATCACACCTGAGGACGTGACAGTTTGCTACCAAAGAGCTGTTGTTGGACAAATTTAGAGAAGAGTTCAATGTTGATGAAGTTAGGAAGCCAAAATATTCTGGATGTGATATGCCCTGCCATTAAGCAATTCATCAAACACAGCATTAACATTAACATAGGATAATGTCGGTCAATGGTATGGTATGGCATGAAATGGTATAGGACCGTTTTCTTGATATTTTAAGCTCTTCTATAAAAAAAGATTTGAGTAGAGGCAATCATTATTCACTGTTATTAAAATGGAAAAGATTAAATTTATGGTGCAATTTTATGGCAATATGCAGTTAGCAGCCCCAGAGTGCCTTGAAAAATTTATGAGCTTCCAGGAACAAAACTGCATAAATAAAATATTAATGATATCTCGAAATGTGAAAATAACCTGTGAACAAGAAATGACCTCACAAAGTGGATGATTCAGGACTGTCAACAAGGGTTTTGTGGTACAAATTTCAATTGCCGTTCTTTCAATTTTCAGCAATACCCTCAAAGGAATTAATGGCTTTACGAGATCAGTCCAATCATTAACACGTCTAAACTGAAAGCATCTTCCATCACCAGCTGACGAGCTTAAATCAGTTTCTGGTGGGGCCCTCTGGCTAAATTCGGGAATTACCAGGACTACACTGCATCTATTCGGCGCTTTTTGGTGAGAACTGTTAACAGAGAGAAATTTACTCACGAGATCGTCAACGAAATTCGGAGAAATGTTGTCGGTACGAGCCGTCTCAGCAAAGCCGAAATATTCGGCATGGAAACAGTTGACTAGAAAGTGACTTTCTATCGAGTTGTCCATGACAGCGGACATGATGTCATGATTTCCAACTGCATTCCATCTTTACGACCTTGAGCAGAAAGCGCTGCGAATCGCCAGTCCACCGCTCCATGCAATGTCCTGACTGTAAACAGGCCTCTCCATAGGTTCCGCTCAATTCTATTCGTCCGTCCAATAGCATCAACTGGAGGAATTAAAAAACAGTTAAGTGGGGAAATTCGCCATCATTTAAATGCTTTTTGCGTCCATCTCGAGACGTTCTCCGCATCTTAAGTGGGTTCTTGAGAATCACTTCCAGTGCCCTGCTACTCGCTCCAAATGGTGAAATCATGGCGATTGATGGTCAAGTTTTATTCCGAGTAGTTTCAATCGGGTTGACAATTAAATATCTTTTAGGTCTTGAATTCATCCCATAATTACGCGAATTATTACTATTCTTCCAGTAGCAAATGATTCATGAATATTAATTAACAAATAGTAACGATCACAGGGCTTACGAATAGCCCGACAACTAACGGATAACGAAGGCAATTATTTAACCACCTGACCCGCCACTGGCCATGCCTAGCCGGTCGTTAACCGTGACAAATAGCTTCCTATCAGCCTACCATCTAACGCTAAACACATGACCTCTGCATGCTCATAACTTCGAAATCAATTACCACGAAACCTCCAACCTTTAGTTTATTTATGAAAACACGAATCAGAAAACTTATGGAATCATTTAATCAAACCACGCATTTATAATCAAACAGACGTGAAGATGAAACAGAAATCAAATTCGAATACTTCTGTAAAATGGAAGCATTAAATCAACGTGAAAATGAGGAATGCAGCCTCTAAATGTGATGCCAAACATAGGATAAGAAAAAGAAGTGATTCAGTGGTCAAATATTTGATTTAAAACATATCTTACTAAAGCTTAACTATCGTGGTCGACGACTCCAATGAAGAATGCTTTGCAGTCCAAAACATAAAGGCACTCTAAACAAAATACTTCTGCCAACATTCAGCAAAAGCCAAGAGGACAGATAAACTTTGTACAATTCTACGTGATCACATAAGATTTGTTGCTCGAGAAGTATAAATTTGTTTGAATTATTTAAAAATGTTAAGATTTTTAACTTTCAATCCTCTCCCAAGTTGCTGTGAAAGAGCTTGGCATGGATTCTGACTCTGGCTTTGAAGAGGGCATACTGAGTCAATTGGATGAGCGGAGCCATGACGAAGTTCATGAAGGCGAGAACCCCCAGAGTCTTTCCGGGTCGATTCCAATCGAGCACCCCGGGGTAAATGACGTTGCCGACCGGGTCGACGAGCCAGTAAGCCACGGAAAAGAGGGAGTAGAAGGATCCCAACAGGATCGGATATACGATGTGCAGCATTCGAATCGGTAATGCACCGACCAGTATCTCGGTCGTAGTCAGAACGGAATTCATGAGATGAGTGTGAACGTCTCCGGCAGGGAGGAAGTCGATTTTTTTCTGGGGATAAAGGGCCACAAAGAAGACGATGGTCACCAGGTAAGATAATGGCACGGCCATTGCATATAGAAACCAGGTGATTTTTATGTAGGCTGGCGGGTTCTTCATTATCGAATGCTTGGTGCATTTGTATTTCGTGACGTAGTTATACAGGACGATCACAAAGGAACAGACCGAATAGGCCGTTAACAAGAAGTAAGACCAATTGGTCAGCCACACTGGCCAAGCTCTCCTCGGACTTAGGGCGTGCTCAAATCCCCGGACACTGCACAGGAGGACGAGGGTGGTGTAAACTGCCACCACACCTTTGTACAGTAAGAAAGGTAGCTCCTTCATGGGCCACTAGAAAAACAATGGAGAAGTTAAAATGCTATTTAATGAAAATAAAATTATTTTTATGGATCAATTCAATGTTTTTTAAACTGCATATAAACAGCACTTATATACAGCACCAGAAGTATTACAGTTAAATGCCTTGAATTAGCAGTTTATATTAGTCACACTCATTAAGCATGTTAAGATAGATTTACTAGACTACCTGACTGGAATAAAATACATCTGGAGATATGTTGTTGAATTTCACAGACCCCAAATTCTTGGTAGATAACCTGTGCCCATGAGATTTCTGAAATTTTTATTTTAAGGATTCATTTTAATCCTTCTGTTTTTCAAGTGTCGTAAAAGAACTACAATAGACTATGAATAAAATAATAATATAATATCAAGTATTCGTCGCTTACATAATTTTTGCTTCTGAACTTGATGGAATTTTCTATTTCCATATTTTGGCTCTCGTCCATAATAAGTTTTGAATGCCGGCAAGGAAAAACAAGTATAAAACGTCAAAATCGTATTGTAGGAATAAATGTTGTCATAATTGTTCCTAAACTTTTTATATGAATTTCACCAATTTTGGAATCCGCTCCTAAGAATTCATCGGAGCAAAGTGTTGTGACTTGCAGGGGGTGTTGCTTGGTAATATTAAAAATATGATTTTTTTTTATTAAATTTGATATAAAAAAGTGTGAAAACAAAACGTTTATTGACAGCAAAAATTTAATGTTAATAATGTCAGTGTAAAAAAATACAGAAGTAGTCTTTTAAGTTTTACAACGCTTTCGCTCTCCTGACACGAGATTTAAGACCAATGGCATCATCCGTCAAGAAACGCCATAACACTCCCGTCCACGACTTGTAATGTCGCAAGTTATCATAGAATTCTGGAGCCATCTTCTTTACCTGAAATTAAAAATACTTTAGGACCTCAAAAGTAAATGAGTCATAGGCCTGTTCTTACAGTCGGAAGAAATTTTCCGGGAATATTCGGAAAATCATGGTGCTCATTGTGATAGCCTACATTGAAAGTTAAAATATTTAGAGGGCCATAGTAAGAATACGTTTCCTGATCGGGCTCAAAAACAAAGTGCTCGGAAATAAAGTGACCGCTCATTGGGTGGAGACCCATAACCAAAAAGGTTCCTGATATAAGGTAAATCAAGGCTCTCGGACCCAAAAGTTGATAAACTGAGTAGTCGAATATGATTTGGACCAAGACGTTGAGCACCTCCATTTTTTCAAGAGGTTTTGGATTAACAAGCAGAGGTCTTCCCGCATAGAAGAGAGGCTGCAATGCGATCCAGACTAGTTTTGTCAGCTTCGTCTTGAAGATTCTGGCCTCCATCTCAGTCGGTACGTCGACGTCCAACTGTTCGACTCCCTGGTACCTGTGGTGGTCAAGGTGGTACTTGCGAAAGGCCACGGAAAATGGCACGCCAATTGGGAGGTTGGCAATTATTCCAAGAATTCTATTTGCAATTGGGCGATTAGATCCAAAGGCGAGATTGTGTGATAGCTCGTGAATTGCTAGAGCCAAACTATGATTCCAGACCCCACCCCAGAGATATGCTGCTGCGAAGATCAGCCACCAGGACCGTTGACTGACGACAACAGCAGAGACAACTTGGCATAAGACGAGGGCAACGACCTTGAACTTGAGACTGGAGTCGTAGGTCATGAGTTTCTTAATTTCAGGATGGACCTCTGAAAGTACCGGAGTCAAAATGAATAATGTAGGAAAAGTGAAAATTCATTTTTAAGCACAGCCGAGATTTAATTTGTCCACATTAACATTAACAAAAATAGAATCGAAATAAAACAGAATATCTAGCGGGCAATGGCCATGAAACAATTAATGTTAGGCTAGCCTTATCCATTTTTCAATCTCGTACCATTAGCACGCATCATCGTCATCAAACCTTCCCATCGCCCGAGTCACATCATCATCAGCATCAGGGTGCACTAAGCCGCGTTGCCAATTTGAACGTTGAATTCCAGGTGTGCAGGTGAAACAAAAGCTCTCGAAATGAAAAAGTGGAATCGATTCCAAAAATTGAGCGAACAATCATTTGAAGCGCTCGCTTAATTGACATGCAATGGCTATTCTGTTTCGTCGGATGGCATTTCAGATTATAAAATTTAATTAACTCTTTGCTTTTGGACTCAAATATTTCTAGAATTCCAGAATTCTAATCCGCATGAAGCATTTCCAAGAAATTTCATCAACTTCGCTTCAAATCATAAACTCTTCAAAATCTATCTTTAAAGATGGAGTTAATAAGTAATCAAACATGAATTTGCCACGGGGATCGTCACGCGAAATTGGCACACCTGCCACATGGTTGATAATGATCATCGTTATCATCATCGTCGTCATCGCCATCACTATCATCAACTTGCTTTGGTAGCCTTGAGCAAAAACAATCTTCGAATCGACTCGAATCCTCATTACCATCTTCATGAATATCATCATCATCATCATCATCATCATCATCAGGATCCGCTTACAAAAAGATTCTCCTTTGAAGCGCTGAAAATTGCATCGTGGTTTGTCGAGTCGATCGAAGAGCAGAACTTAATCGAAGCGAAAATGTACTGAGAGTTGTCTGAGTTGTTTGTGCGAGTGTGAAAATTGAACAAGGAGAGGAAAGAGCATGGGAATGAACACAGTGCAAGCACTTTGTGTACTTTGGATGGATGAATTGTACAGAAATTTATCGTTGGGGGTATGTCGACCAAAGGCCAGGGATCTAGATGCATACTCTACCATCTTTCTGGCAGATCTCGGATGGAGTCCTCTGATGACCTTTCTTTCAGATATCAATTTGACTGGGAGTGGCTTTCCGGAGATAGGTGCAATTTTGGGTTTGGTGAATGGGTGGGTGGATACTAGTTGTAATACGCTAAGGATCGTATGGTCTCCTGGGACCGATCATTGGGATAACATTTGAATCAGACTCAATGTGTTCAATATAGACTTAAAGAAGTATGTACCAGTTTTTTTTAGGGTTCGTAATGTTACATCACAGTATATTATAAATAATGATAGAAATAAATAAAGATGTAGTGAACCCTATAATAGCAGAGAGAACATAATGAGCATATTAATTTGTCCTTGATGGATTCTTTATTCAAAATATCTCGGAATTATTTAAGCATTACTTAATGAAAGATTAGGAAGTCGACCTACTTAGGATGTTCCTCCTCCTTGCCCTGTGCGGGTCTGGGGTGACCGTCCAATCAAAATCAACTTTCGCGACCTTTTGACCCATCTTATTTAAATTAAAAATAAAATTATAAATTCTATAATTAGAAACATCTGCTACTGTGAAAAAGGGTGAAACGACGAAATTATTAAGAGGCAACATGTAACTGTCAGTTGAATACTTCAACTTTTGGTTGATTAGTAATAATAACAATAATAATAATATTGATAATAACAATAATAATAATAATAATAATGATAATAATAATAATACGTAATTAACAATAATCCTGGATTAACAATAATGATAATAATTGTAATATATAATGATGATAACATTAATATAATAATAATAACAACGTAACATAATAATGAAGTTAATCAGTTAACATTGACAGTAACCTGAAGCAGATGAGCAATGAACATTGAACTCTCGATGCTTGTGACGCAATGTCACGTATTGACACGGTCGAAGCTTATGAGGGAAAGAATGGATCGAAGGTAATGATGATGACAATGACGATGATGATGATGATGATGATATCCTTTATCAGGGAAATGACGATGATGATGATTGCATCTATTGGATTTATAATTAATTGCCACCAACTACCACCAAAACCCATCGTTTGGGAGCTTGTAAACAATAAGTCATTTTTTATAAAATGTTGTGCAACGACTATTTTAGTAGTATAATAATTACGTAATTTAATAATTATAATATTTAATAATTTAATACTTATTTAGTCTGATTAATATTTAATCATAATAATCACAATCACTAACAAATATATTAAAACATACAAGTTAATTTTGGCATGTTTTTGTATTGCAGGCCCTTTCTGCCGACCTCGACCGTGATGGGATCAAGAATATTTGTTTATTTAATTAGATTAACACGATAAGTTCCATTTTCACTTTTCTCTGGAGAATTTATGTCAGGACTCGATTTCAAAACCAAGGAAACTTAAGAAACTTCAGCGGAAATAAAAATCTCGAGGCAAAAAGTTGACATCATATTAATTTAAAAATGGAATCGATTGTTTTCATTCTTGAAATAGTTTCAGGCAACTTCCTTGAAATACAATATAAAATAATGTGCTTTTCACCAGCCAAGACATCCCAAGAGACCTGAAACACTGGCCAACAATATCAAACGCCTAACGGGCCCTAGGCTACAGTCGTACGATGATATCATAGGCATGACATGATGACCAGTGCCCAAGAGTAGAGAACATGTGAGGCCCCTGCAGTAATAGAGCGCCACCTTTGTATTGATTGGTCGAAATTGTCATAACTTTAAAATTCATGAATTGGCAGGACAAATACGGCGGGTAAACATTTAATTAATTGACAATGTAAACATGTCACTATATTCTAATGTTTTATTCTAATATGAGTTAATCCATTACTGACGTCGAGCCTTTGGATGGAAATCACTAAAAAATTTTTTTATCACATTTAGCCTTTCAGACATTTTAAATGTATGTTATTTAGTAAAAATATTTAATTCGAAAGGCTTTCTTTAGACTTTGCTGAGATAGCGTAAAAAACAAATGGGTGAGTTAAAAATTAAGCAGGGGTATATTATAGAATAAAAAATATTTTTGGCTAAAATTTGAAATTTTTAATTTTTCCTTGTTATCTAATAGCTAACCAATTTTGGAAGAGTCTGGATCTGACCCAACTTCTCTTTGTGGTCGCTGGGGCTGAGTCACCACTAAAGCATCGGATTGATCAAGCTCGGGCGAGCTAAGCAGAAGACCTGAATTAGAAATCATGTAATCAAAAAGTGCCGAAGTAACAAAAATCTAAGAATAATTCGGTTCAAAGGTAAACTCTTGCTGCACGAACCATGCCATGTTTCATCACGTGCATAACAAAAACCGAAATGCCAAGTGAAGGACATGCATTTTGGAGAAGCCAAGCTTTTTATTTTTTATTTTTTTGAGGACTTTGAGGTGTTTGTTTGACCACGTGGTGAAACCATCGAACCACATAGGCTCCACCCATATTGCTAAGGAGGAGATTAGCCGCATGAACTTTTGTTATTATTTCCACGCCGTCTTATCATTCTCTTCGCTTAGCTTAAGCCAGCGTGCTCCTGCCAAGTTTTGAAAATAATGTTTATGAATCTCTCATTGTCTTAGATTTAGTCATATTTTTTTGTTGATATCGTCCGAATCAAAGTTACTAAAGAAAGTCTTGCTTTGAAATAACATTCGTGAGTTTTGATCCTTAAATTGTGTCCTAATAAAGGTAGATATTTCCCAGGGGAGCAATGAATTATATTTGAATTTTATCGATACCAATTCCGGTCTTTTATTATGTGTCTACTGGTTAGATAAATCGGTCAATCGGGTCGAAAAAATATGATTAAAAATTTTGATTGATATTCTTTGGGAGTGATTATCTTGTTATGACGCGCCGGCAAAACATGCTTAAACGATCTATTTTGTGTCAGCTTCAGTGCTTAACCTTTAGATATTTGCCCTCACTGCATGTAAGCTCTTTGAGTGTCTGGAAATGGGAGGTAAAGAATGTCAGCTTGCCTAGATGTGGACTACCTGTGATCACTTGACTAAGTGTAAAATAATCTTCGATTTTCATTGCAGGCCATGAACGGAGACGTTGCTAAAAAATCCGGCTTCAGGAGAGAATTGCGAGAGATCGTCTTCACGGCCAGTGAAGCGGATTCCACGGATGGGGGGGATTCGAGTCACTCGAACTCCCCTCCGCCGGACGAACTGGGCGAACTCAGACAGAACGGTTCGGTCAAGAAGTTGGATCTCACTTCGAGCAGCGAAGGCAGCCTGCAGATTAGGGATGCATCTAATGAGAGGTTAGGGTCACTTGTTTAATCTTTATACTTTTACAAAAATAACTTGCACCTATGTCATTATCAATTTCATATATAGTGCAAGGCCTATGAGCTTCATATCTTTGTGGTTATTTTATTACCTCTGAGTAAACAATCCATATGAAGGAAATGTGCCTGTAGCATGTCTAGGTGTATTCGTTTAGTATTTGTTTAGTATTTGTTTAGGCAACATGACAAAAGTATTGGAAAGGTTTCTTGGCTTTGCTGATTTTGCATAATTTTCAAATGTGCTTGATAATGAGTTAATAATTTTCTTTCAATAATTTATTTAATTTAGTTTCACTTTTTTTTTTCAAATAAAACATATTCGACAGCGCTTCTTGGCTTCCAGTTGCCTCCGCATGGTTTAATTCCGTCATTGCTTATTATGGCTTTTGAAAGTAGATTAGACATTAATTTAGATGTTATTTCACACCAAACCAGTCTCGATTCCTGTACTCAGCTGCGATCGTTTCCTAGTTCCGAGTTTGACAGGAAGATGTTCTGGTGAGAGATTCAAACTGACTTTCAGTTCGATAATTTTGTCGTGTTTTTTTTCTATCGTCGATGTTTATCGTTTTATGTTTCATTTTTTCTTTGCCGTTGATTTTCTTATCTTTGAAAATTCTGATGGCAAATGGATTCGGTTCGATTAGAACCGTGACGGTGCGACCGGGCGTGCTTGCGTTTTTACCTGCGCAAGGAATCGTTCTTAACTCGGAAGACGTAGTCACTGGTGATAATTTACAGTAGACGCTTAGGGACACACAATGTCTTACAATGATGATGATGATGATGGTGATGATGAAGATATTTTAAGGACCAGAATAAATAAGAAAAGATATTTAATGGCTGTCACCACAAATGCAGCTAATTATGATAATCAGATGATAATTAATAACATAGGATAATTATGATTGAATGTCCAACATTGAATTAATTTAAGATTTAGGAATATCTTTGAATGAAATCTTAAATTTTCTGAATGAATTGAGCCGGTTGAGTTCGTGTGGTTCGTGTGTTTCCAACAACATGGTTACTGAACTTGTAATGCTTTCTTGTTAGACATTGTCAACAACAACAACAATTATTAATTGCTTGAATACTTTTGTATTTTTATCAACCCTGAGATTTGATTGGCTGTTGCCAGTCCCAGACAATTATTTATAAAGTTTATAATTGAAAATTATTTATATAATTATAATTTATAATATTCTTTAAGTTAGGAATATTGGATTTTTTTTATATTCCAACAAAATCCTTGCATGCCTCTTGCGTGCATCTGCATTCCCCTGCATGCATCGGGATACGTATCGTCCTATATCGTCCTGTATCCGCAGGAGTGTTTTAGTTGCATGTGATTGGCCGTGGCTCGATAAGCATTTTGGCATTCAGTTTTAGTTACATCACCCTTGTCATCATTGCTTTCATCACTGCCTTCCTCTTTGTTATTTTCTTAACGTCGTCATTGGTTTTACCGCCGTCATCACAATCGTTATCATAATTCTCGCTTCTGAAGAGCTCCGAAAGTGGACTCTGATTTTAGATTAAACGGTTGCATCATGCTCTGGTCCTCAAGAGACGATACTCTGGTTTGCCTCAGTGACACTACAAGTGATGAGGACAGTGAAGATGACAATGATGAGATATGAGATGATGATGATGATCACGATCATGTTGTTCCTGTTAGTTATGATAGTGATGGCGGTTTTTGAAACTGCTGTTGAGGCTGAGTTGGTGGTTATAATCAAGACACCTGGACTAGTGCGGTTGTTATGGCAACCCGGGTTGTTTACGCACCGATTGACCCGCGAATCTAGTTTTGTGGAAAGGTGGCAAAACATTCCAAATGTAATTTTAATGTGGATAAATGTGAGGAATTTTGAAAAGTGATTATGGCAATGAGATTAAAGATTAACAATTAACGGTTGGTAGCTGATGGTAAATTTTCATAACAAAGCATTACTTTCTGAAGTCCATTGTTGTTGTTCTTACCTTCCTAGTGGAAAGTCTGTTGTGAATGTTGCGATCAATATTTTTAATTAGTTTGAGTTTCTGCTCCTGAGTTAGCCAATGGGTGCCTATTGATTTCCAATATGTCGGTCTTCAAAAAACTGATGAATACGTGCGTGCAGGCACCCAGACACGTGGAGATACGTTCATGAATATCGAGACGCACCCGCAGACACTTAACACGTGACCTTTAACCATGTAGTGGCCAATCAAATAAATAGCTCGGGCTCTGACCATTTTGCCAATTTGTCGGTCAGGAATTTTGCGTTTTTAACGTCTTTCGATTTAGATTAGGTTCTGAGTGTTAGATTCGAGGCAGTTTGAAATTCTTTTCCGGTAAATTTTGACAACCTTTTGCAATATTTTAATACAACCAAAAGAATTATTAAGGTAATAATTGGGATATTATTTAGTAATTAGGTTTACTTAATTATCATGAGATTGAGTTTGGGTTCAATAAGTTGTAATGGGTCTGTAATTATTCAAATGATAATATTAATTATTCATGTGATAATATTAATAATTCATATGATAACATTAATAATTCGAAAAATTTTTGACAGAAATTTTGAATTCTCATATGGGAAATCAAGGGTAATCTGATTATTATATTCCCATTCGATATGATTGTATCTTTGTGATTGTATCTTTGTGATCGGCCTGGTGATGATAGTGATGGCAGCTATGAAAGAAGATGATGATGATGGCAGTGATGATGATAAAATAATGATAAGAGCTGTTTGCTGTTGTCTGACAGTCATTGAAAGGGACAATAATTGAAGCATTTGAAACTGAATTTGTAGATCTGTGGATGATATGTCAGCTAACAGGTGAGATGGATGGTTGATAAGGTGGATGATAAGGTGGAAGATAAGGCAGATGATGGCATCTAATGATTTACTTCTGGTGGTGGTAATTGAAATAATTAACACTGTGGATTGATGAGGCAGGCAGGAAGGACTCTCGATGGATTTCATTTCATTTTTTTCTTATATTCACAAATAGCTTTAATTTGAATCTCAAACTCCACAACGAGTAATAATCACATTGTTTCGTGTGCCAACCTGATCTGAAGGCGTTAACATTTTATTGCCTGAAAATGTCAATTTTTATTGAAACAGCTTTCTGTCAAATCTTCCTCACCTGAATAATCACTCATTTTATGTATTTTTTTTGGTTTTAACATAATTTCAAGCTTTATGATAACCAGTAATTTAAATCATTCACAATCAATTGTGATTATTGCAATTAAAAACTCGATTATAACAAAAAACGCCTCTTCGGAAAGTCTTCTCGAGAGTCGGATTCGTGACGGACGTCGTCCCTTTTGCAGTCGAACCATGTCGGGTCAACATCTGGACCAGTTGGGTCACAAGAGGAGCAAGTCCAGGGACTTCAGCGTGGCAGCTCCCGAGGAGTTTGTGAAGATGTTCGGGGGGACGAAGGTCATCAACAGGGTGAGTCGACCTGCTTTCGACGGAAAGATCCGAAAATCGGAATTGCAGACGGAGATGTTTGTTAAAAGTCATGAATGGCTGTTTGTTTTAATGAGGAGTGCATTTTGTGAATTAAGAATTCATATTTCTAAGCGTCAGCAGTTTGAAAGTAATTTGGAATATAATCAGTGAACATAATGCATGGATTGGAAGCACATATACCACCTCTTATGTTTCATAGCATATATATTATTATATTATATATTTCATATCATATATTCTACATCATATATTGTACATCATATATTTCCATAAACGACTTGATTCCAGATCCTGATCGCCAACAACGGCATCGCTGCAGTGAAGTGCATCCGTTCGATACGCAGGTGGTCTTACGAGATGTTCAAGAACGAGAGGGCCATCTGGTTCGTCGTCATGGTGACGCCCGAGGACCTGAAGGCCAACGCGGGTTTGCGATCGAGATTGTTGTCATTTCAACGCAAAACGTCCGCCTCCAAATGTTCACGACATCCTGCCACGTATTTAAATATATTTAAAAATATTTAAATACATATAAAAATATTTAAAAATATTTAAAACCGCTCGACGCCGTCACGAAGCAAACGTCACGACGTCTTTCTCGTCAACGACTTTTCCCTCCAGAATACGTCCGATTGGCCGACCAGTACGTCCCCGTTCCTGGCGGCTCGAACAACAACAACTACGCCAACGTGGATCTCATCCTCGACGTGGCCAAGAGGACCAAAGTTCAGGGCGTTTGGGCGGGATGGGGTCACGCGTCTGAAAATCCAAAGCTTCCTGAACTTCTGCACAAGAACGACATTTCATTCATGGGTGAGTCGACTTTTGTCATCTTGGACTTCTTAGTTACGAATCCAATCAAACGCAGCCCTGCCAGATTTTATGAAAATGTTTTTTACAACCAACTTCATTGTTGTTGTTGTTGCTGCTGCTATAATTAGGTCACATTGTTGTTGTTCTTAACATGTAATTTTATTAAATTTGATGACTTATTCCACCTTTGTTAATATGAAAATTGATAATAGTTATCCTATTTATTTGTTCCTATTAATTTGATCTTTTTATTTAATTAATCGTTCTTCAGGTCCTTCCGAGAAAGCTATGTGGGCCCTCGGCGACAAGATCGCTTCGTCCATCGTGGCTCAAACCGCCGGAGTTCCGACTCTGCCCTGGAGTGGATCAGGTCAGCAATCAATCAATCAATCAGCATTAATTAGTTGTGATTTAAATAATTAGCTTTCCATAGCTTAATTGCTCTGCCTCTCCCGAGTATTTCAAGTATTTGCATTCCTAAACTCTGTCCTCGCTGCTCCTTATTTTGAATTACCTAATTAAATGATTCCATTATTATAACTACTTATTATAAATCCAATTATTAATAATGTCGGAATAAACATCTTCCGAACAGGTTTGAAGGTGAACTTAGAGGGAGGAGACGGTTCGGGCAAGAAGGGTCGAACGCAGGTGTGCAGCATCCCCGACGACTTGTACAAGAAGGGGCTCGTGTCCAACGTGGAGGAGGCCGTACGGGCGGCAGAGTCCGTGGGATACCCGGTCATGATCAAGGCGTCCGAGGGAGGCGGAGGGAAGGGGATCAGGAAGTCCGTCGGGGTGGACGACCTGCCGAACTTGTTCAGACAGGTTAGGTCGCGTACCTGACGAACTCTTACGTTGATGATGATATTGGTAATTAACTTTGCACTGGGTGCATCTAACACCGCAGGTGTCAACAATGCATGCATTAATACATGAATATGTTGCCAACAGTGCATTCATTAATACATAAATATGTTGCTGATAATGCATGTTAGGTCCCTGCATATTTTCAGCCCCAATTTTTGTTTAATTTTAAATCAAATGATTTTAATTCTTTTATAATGTTATTTTAATCTCTTTATAATGATATTCAACTTCCTGCTTATTACTTAAAGTATTAATTCTAATTGGACGTTAACATCCTCGCTGACCTCCTCAGAACTTTTTTAATTTTAATGCAACTCGTGGCTTTTATTTGCAGTGTAAATTATATGCAAAGCTTAACAGAAGCTTAAACCTTTAATCTCATATTTTAATTTATTTAATATAATAATTTAATAATTAATAATTTTAATAATTAATTTAATAATGTAGTAATTTAATATAACTAGTTTTAATATTTTACTATTTAACGTTCAAACTCCGACCTCTTTCTTGTCCAGGTCCAAGTGGAGGTTCCCGGTTCTCCGATATTCATAATGAAGTTGGCCAAGAACGCCAGACACCTCGAGGTTCAACTCCTGGCGGACAAGTACGGCAACGCCATCTCCCTCTTCGGCAGGGATTGTTCCATTCAGAGGAGACACCAGAAGATCATAGAAGAGGCCCCCGTTACCATAGCACCCCAGGAAGTGCAAGATTCCATGGAGAAGGTAAATATTTCATTTAATTCATTTTTGTTTGCGGCGTCCCAACGAGCTTCGGATAATCCAGGTGATAACAGGCGATAACAGGTAACGACCTATCCAGGGGTTCGGTTTAAATAAACAAAGCCGTTTGATGTGCATTCTGTTCTCGTTTGTTTATCAACTGTTGGTGTTTGTTCAGCTAACTTTGGCTTCAAAACTCGTGACATTTACAAGGTTTACAGGAACAAATATTTTAAAAAATTCTTTTTAAGTCATTTTATCAGTTGTTGTTCCTTCATGTTCTTTTTTTTTTTATCAACATATACATCCATCCATCCATCCATCCATCCATCCATCCATCCATCCATCCATCCATCCATCCATCCAACTCTTTTCATTTTATTCCACTTTTCAGGCAGCAGTGAGCCTGGCTCGACTGGTCGGTTACGAGAGCACAGGCACCGTTGAGTACTTGTACAACGAGGAGGACAAGAGCTTCCACTTCCTCGAGTTGAATCCGAGACTCCAGGTGGAGCATCCGTGCACGGAGATGGTGGCGGACATCAACCTCCCCGCCGCCCAGCTCCAGATCGCCATGGGGGTTCCGCTGCACAGGATCAAGGACGTGAGACTCCTGTACGGAGAGGATCCGTGGGGAGACGGTCCGCTCGACTTCGATCGTCCCAAGAGGAAACCCGTGCCGAGGGGACACGTCATCGCCGCCAGGATCACCTCGGAAAACCCGGACGAGGGTTTCAAACCCAGTTCGGGGACGGTGCAAGAGTTGACATTCAGGAGCAGTAAGAACATATGGGGATACTTCAGCGTCATGGCCAACGGAGGACTCCACGAGTTCGCAGACTCGCAGTTCGGTCATCTCTTCTCCTGGGGCAAGGACAGGGAGTCTGCCAGAGAGAACATGGCCGTCGCGCTGAAGGAGCTTTCGATCAGGGGCGACTTCAGGACGACCGTCGAATACCTGATCAAGCTCATCGAAACCGACAGCTTCCAGAACAACACCTGCAACACGGGCTGGCTCGACAAACTCATCACGGACAAAGTCCAGGTGGAGAAGCCGGACACGATGCTGGCCGTGGTCGTCGGTTCTCTCCACGTCGCGGACCAAGTGCTTCTCCAGAACTTCCAGAACTTTCAGGCGACTCTCGAGAGGGGGCAAGTCTTGTCTGCAAACTCCCTCAAGCACACGGTGCCGGCGGAACTGATCCACGAGGGCATCAAGTACGCCACCACGGTCACGAAGATGAGTCCCATCGGGTACTTCATATCGACCAACGGTTCCTTCGTCGAGGCAGAGGCCCACAGGTTGACGGACGGTGGACTCCTGGCATCCATAGACGGGTCGAGCCACACGACTTACATGAAGGAGGAGGCGGCCCAGTACAGGATCGTCATCGGCAACAAGACCTGCGTCTTCGACAAGGACAACGACCCGACCCTGCTCAGGATGCCGTCCACGGGCAAACTGGTCGGATTCCTCGTCCCGGACGGAGGACACGTGAATGCCGGGGACGCGTTCGCCGAGATCGAAGTGATGAAGATGATCATGGAACTCAAGTCGAACCACGCCGGACGCATTCAGACCCTCAAGAGACCGGGGGCCTCTCTCGATGCCGGCACCGTTGTCGCCAATCTCCTGCTGGACGACGCCTCCAAGGTTCAGACGTCCAAGAAATTCGAGGGTCACTTCCCGAAGACGGACAAGGCCATTCACGTGGGAGAGAAACTCCACCAGGTTTTCGAAGACACGAAGATTTCTTTGGAGCAGATCCTAGAAGGGTATTGCCTTCCCGATCCTTACTTCAAAGACAGACTCGAAGAGAAAATCTCCACCCTCGCCAGTTGTCTCAGAGATCCGTTGCTGCCCCTGTTGAAGCTCCAGGAAATCGTTTCCAGTCTGTCCGGAAGGATTCCGAGCGAGGTGGAGACTTCCCTCAGGCAGTCCATGATCGCCTACGCCAACAACATCACTTCGGTCTCCTACCAATTTCCGAGCCAGCAGATCGCCAACATACTGGACGGCTACGCGGCGAGGCTGACGAAGCGCTCCGACAGGGACGTTTACCTGATGGCCACTCAGGGAATCAACGTCTTCGTGCAGAGGTTCCGAAACGGTCTGAGAGGTCACACGAAGTTGGTCGTGCAGGATCTGATCAACAAGTACCTGGAGGTGGAAAACCTCTTCCAGCACGGCTCGTACGACAAGTGCGTCTCGCTCCTGCGACAGTCGCACAAGGACGACATGGCGGCCGTGACGAAGGCCATCTTCTCCCATTCGCAGGTCGCCAAGAAGAACCAGCTCGTCGTGGCTCTGATCGACCACTTCTGCAGCAAAGATCCGATGATGCACGACGACTTTTGTTCTCTCCTGCAGCAGTTGACGCAACTGACGAAGGCAGAGAACGCCAAGGTGGCTCTCAGAGCCAGACAGGTGCTGATCACGGCCTACCAGAGCCCGTACGAGCTGCGTCACAACCAGGTGGAGTCCATTTTCCTCTCCGCCATCGACACCTACGGAAGCAGGTTCAGTCCCGACTCTCTCCAGAAGCTGATAACTTCCGAGACGTCGATCTACGACGTCCTGCAAGATTTCTTCTACCACGACAACGAAGTCGTCAGGAGAGCGGCACTCGAGGTGTACATACAGAGGGCTTACACGGCCTACGAGATCGGTTACATCCATCACACGCAGACCAACACCGGACACAACCTGACCGAATTCATGTTCCTCTTGCCCACGACTCATCCGAACAGACTCAACCAGCGCAAGAACAGCCTGACCAACGTCAACAACCTGGCCTCGGCCCTGCCCAGGGTCGGCAGTTTCAGCGACGATTCGCTCGTCGGACAAGACGGAGCGTTTGACAATTTCAAGTGTCACAGGATGGGCGTCATGGTCGCCTTCGACTCTTTTGCAGACTTCGAGACTTGCTTCGACTTCATCATGGAGAGGTTCAAGTGCCCCACGAAGGACTTCGAACTCTGCTCGTTGGACGCCACCAAAGTCAGCGAACCGATTCACATCCTGAACGTCGCCGTTCGATACAAGAACAAGGAGGAGGATGAGTCGCACGCCTACGTCTTCGACAAGTTTTGTTCTTCCAAAAGGTACGAATTGGCCACGTACGGCATCCGACGAATCACGTTCCTCGTCCTGCACGAGAGGGAATTCCCCAAGTACTTCACCTTCAGGAGTAAGAAACAGGTGATCGATCGACGCGATTATTTTTTTTTAATTTTTATAATTTTTTTTTCTTCGGCTCTTACGATTCCGTCGCCAAGATTTCTCAAAGTTTTTGCTCCTCCGTCGTTTCAGTTCGCAGAAGACAAAATCTATCGCCACCTGGAGCCTGCCTTGGCCTTCCAATTGGAGATCAACAGGATGAGCAACTTCGAACTGGAAGCCATTCCGGTCGTCAACCATCGCATGCACTTGTACCTCGGCAGGGCGAAGGTCGGCGAATCGAATCCGCTTTAAAAAAGAATCCGATTTCTCGTCGAAAACGAAACGACGCGACTCGATTTATTTCCCCTCGTCTTACCCGACCTACGTTCGTTCCAGCAAACGGCCAGAGGTCAGGAGGCCACGGACTACAGGTTCTTCGTCCGCTCCATCATCCGTCACTCGGACCTGGTGACCAAGGAGGCTTCGTTCGAGTACCTGAGGAACGAAGGGGAGAGGACGCTGCTGGAAGCCATGGATGCCATCGAAGTTGCATCTTCTCATTTCCAGGTATCGCTCGTTTCGATTGGGTCATCGAATAATTAATGAGTCGTTGAATAATTAACGAGTCGTGAATTTATTAACGTTATTGTCGTTAATAACGTTAGAAGATTTTTAACATACAAAACATTAGAAAATTATTAACATACAAAACATTAGAAAATTATTAACATACAAAACATTAGAAAATTATTAACATACAAAACATTAGAAAATTATTAACATACAAAACATTAGAAAATTATGAACATACAAAACATTGCATCCGATTGTTAAATTTATTTTCTTAAACTGCAGAAGAAAACCGACTGCAACCACATCTTCCTGAACTTTGCACCGACCTTGACCCTCTCCGACCTCGCCAAAGTAAGTTCCGTTGCATCGATCGATATCGATTACCGATCAATATCGATTACCGATCAATATCGATTACCGATCAATATCGATTACCGATCAATATCGATTACCGATTAATATTAACGAACGTGCGATCGACAGCTCGAAGACACGGTGAGGACGATGGTGATGAAGTACGGCAGCAGGATTTGGAAGCTGAGGGTCACCCAATCGGAGATCAAGATGACCATCAAGTGAGTCGATTAAAACATGGAAACAGCATCTGGGTTTTTTTTTTTACTTTTGCACCGAAGTTGTTGAAATGTGTTTTCCTGCAATATTTTGTTTATTCTGATTTAAGATAAACATTTGTTTGTTTTCGAAAGGTTGGTGAACAGCAACACGAGGATTCCAATCCGACTGTACCTGAGCAGCGAAAGTGGTTATTATTTGGACATCACGATGTACAAAGAGGTTCTCGACGAACGACTCGGACAGGTTTGGAATTCAAACTTCTTATTTTATTTTCAATGCTCCTGTCTTCATCGAATCCCATCTCGTGCTCCATTTGAACTTGATCAGTGGTGCATCATAATTATCATAATTATTATAATTATGACATTCGTCGTATAATAAACTTCGCGAATTACCTTTCCAATGCTTAGTCAAAAAGACCACAGAAGCGTTATAATAGACCGTGGTCTTTAACTTTGAATCGAACTTTCAGATGAAATACGAAGCGATGAGCACAAAGAAGGGTCCTTTGCACGGACTCCTCCTCAGCACTCCTTACATGACCAAAGACCACCTCCAACTCAAGAGGTTTCAGGCTCAGACCAATGGCACCACTTATATTTACGACTTCCCTGAGATGTTCAGACAGGTAGGACTTCACCTGTAATTACATCACCAGATTTAATTGCTTCATTATTATTATCTGAATTAGTTACACTGAATTATAATAACATCATCTGGTACTGACCATTTAGAATTTATTATATATTATAATATTGTCTACGTTATATTATAATATTAATATCATCACCACCATCCACATTATAATATTATAATTGCAGGCCCTGCAGACCATTTGGAGGGAAACGCAGAACAGGTGCCCGAATTTGAAGGCACCCGAGGAGGTCTTGTCGAACATCGAATTGGTTTTGGATGACAAGGAACAACTCGTCGAGATCAACAGACTTCCAGGCACCAACAAGGTGAGTCATTGCAATTATTATTATTATTATTATTATTATTATTATTATTATTATTATTATTATTATTATTATTATTATTATCATTATTATCGTTATTATTATTATTATCATTATTATTGTTATTATTATTATTATTTTAAATGTTCATGTGATGCAAACATTTCGTTAGATTGCCATGGTAGCGTGGAAGATGAACCTGAAGACCCCGGAATTTCCGAACGGTCGCAACGTCGTCGTCATCGGCAACGACATCACGTTCAAAATAGGGTCGTTCGGTCCGAAAGAAGACGTTTTGTTCTGCGTTAGTAAACATTTTCATGATTTTAAGAAGTTGCGAACAGAAATGTTGATTTCACTTTTAATAATTTATTCGTGAAATGTTGTCGACAGAAAGCCATGCAATTGGCCAGGAGTCTGAAGATCCCCTGCATTTACCTGTCGGCCAATTCGGGGGCTCGAATCGGACTGCCGGAGGAGATCAAGGACCTTTTCGACATCGCCTGGAACGATCCCTCGGATCCGGACAAGGTCGGTCGAGTCTCGTCCGCTCATTAACTCTAAATATTAATAATAATAAAAAGATAATAAATAAAAAAATAATAAAAATATTAATAATACTGACTGTCTTTTTTTTTGTGTGATCAACAGGGCATCAAGTACCTTTATCTGAGTTCAGAGGAGTACAAGAAAGTGAGTGCAAAAAATTCTGTGAAGGTGGAAATGCTGGAGGAGAATGGTGAAATCAGATACAAAATCAACACCATCATTGGTCAGCCATCTTTTTTTTTCTACGTGATTTGTCTAAATTTCCAGAATTAATTAATTAACAATTACTCAACCAATTAGTTATTTTTATGTTTCTTCTTAAAAATATGTCCCTGGAGGCTGAGACTTAACTTCTTCCGTTTTTATCGACCAATCAGGCGAAGAGGACGGCATAGGCGTGGAGTGCCTCAGTGGCTCCGCCCTAATAGCCGGCGAGATGAGCAGGGCGTTCGACGAGATCGTCACCATGACTCTTGTCACCTGCCGAGCCGTTGGCATCGGGGCGTACCTGGCTCGGCTGAGTCAGAGGATCGTCCAGGTGGAGACCTCGCACCTGATCCTGACCGGGGCGGGCGCCCTGAACAAGGTGCTCGGCAGGGAGGTCTACGCGAGCAACAACCAGATCGGCGGGACTCAGATCATGTTCAACAACGGAGTGTCGCACGCGGTATCCGTCGACGAGTACAACGGGGTCCTCACGATGCTCAGGTGGCTGTCGTACGTGCCCGAGGTTAGTCATCGCGATGAGGTTGCTACGGCGATGGATGAGCTTCGAGGGATGTGATTTTTGATGAAGCACTGACGACTATGATGTCACGATTGGTGTTGTTCATTAGTATTAATATTGGTATTAATATAGTTAGTATTACTATTGGTATTAATATAGTTAGTATTAATATTGGTATTAATATAGTTAGTATTAATATTGGTATTAATATAGTTAGTATTAATATTGTATTAATATAGTTAGTATTAATGTGTTATTATCATAAGTAGAGTCATTGAAAGCAGTAACAGTGATCCGCCTCTCTTTCTGCACAGTACCAAGACGGTCCGATGGCCACGTTGGACGTAGGCGACCCCGTGGACAGGGAGATAGATTTCGTGCCGACGAGGGCGCCTTACGACCCCCGTCACATGCTGGCGGGTCGACCGCACCCGGACGAACCCGGGCAGTGGCAGTCGGGATTTTTCGACGGCGGATCCTGGATGGAGATCATGCCTTCCTGGGCAAAAACGGTCATTTGTGGAAGAGCCAGGTATTTTATTTTTTTTTTCTCTATTCTTAGAAATTTTGATTCAATTTGAGAAAATAAAGCCTTAAGTTGAAGATAATAAAGTAGTGTAATACGTTTAGTATTTGGTGGTTAATATAAAATAACATGTTGCAGTTAATCACTTAAACATATCACGAGTTGATTTGCAACATCATCATCAACTTTCAATTCGTGCTTCTTTCAACAGATTGGGTGGAATGGCAGTGGGTGTCATCTGCCCCGAGACCCGAATGGTAGAGGCCACCATACCTGCCGATCCTGCCAATCTCGACTCGGAGGTCAAGGTGAGTCGGGGAGTTGTCCACTATTTTTACTGTAATAAATCATGCAAATTAGAAGCCACAAGGTGTTGCAAAATATCCATTCTCATGATGATAACTTTGTTTCAACATTTTATGGTGATTGCGATAAAGTACGAAAAATTCTGTACAGGTGGTTGCCCAGGCCGGACAGGTGTGGTTCCCGGACTCGTCCTACAAAACTGCCGAAGCCATAAAGTACTTCCACAGGGAACAACTTCCCATCATCATCTTTGCCAATTGGAGAGGATTTTCAGGGGGACTCAAGGGTGAGTTTCAATAATTTACGTTTAATTTGGCCTCATTGACCCATTGTTACTTGGTCAAATGGATAGCATTCCATAGTAATTGAAGTGTGTCCGTCATGCGATTGCCTGGGTTCAAAATCTGACCCCCACCAATTGCTTGCAGGGACGACCCTCAAATCGGGGTGCAACATGAATGCAATTTATTATACGATTGATGATTGACATAAAGATTGGTGATCAATTGAAGATCAAAGAAGCATCTTTACATTGTCATGCTTATAGACACTGAAAACATTGACTGCTTGCACATGGCCTTTATCTCGGCTCATAAGTTCATGCTTCCCTTTCATTTGTACTTTACAGACATGTTCGACATGATACTCAAGTTCGGCTCGTACATCGTGGACGACCTGAGGAAGTACAAACTGCCGATCATGATCTACATCCCCCCTTTCGGGGAGCTCAGGGGAGGAGCCTGGGTCGTGATCGACACGAACATCAACACGGAATGCATCGAGATGTATGCCGACTCGGACTGCAGGTGGGCGGAGCTCGAGCGATTTGCATAATTTAACATTCGACGAGGTTTAAATTACGTTTATAACATATTACTTACATTTTTATTGATCCAATTCAATAATACCAATAATTAATACTAACCATGTAATACCAATACTAACCACATAATACCAATTCAAAAATACCAATGTTCTTTTAATTATTAAATTATTTTTCAGAGGCGGAATCCTGGAACCCGAGGGTACGGTCGAGATCAAGTACAGACACAAAGATCTGCTCAAAAAGATGCACCAACGCGACCCCGAATGCAGGGCTTTGAGGGCAAAGCTCGGGGCTCAGGAACTCAGTCTTGCGGAAAAGGCGGCGCTGGAAAAGAAGTTGACGGAGAGGGAGTCGAAGTTGATCGGCTGCTATCAAGGGGCGGCCATCATGTTTGCAGACCTGCAGGACATGCCCATGAGGATGCTGGAGAAGGGTTGCATCAAGGTTGGCTTAATTAATAATCAATATTATTACTTAACTAATATTACTATTTGATTAATGTCATCAAATAATACATTACTATTTGTGATAATTGGCCAATTTTGCATTTTCAGTCCTGTGTTTATGAAAATTTTCAGTTTTGGACTTGCAGAAATATATGTTATATTGTTACAGATATTAGTTGATAATATTAATTTTTAAACTTATGAGAATATATTATAATATTAATATATTAATTAATATATTATTACGTGTCGGTTGCAATCGTTTTCAACAAAAACGTCCAAAAATCCAGGAAATCGTGCCCTGGAAAACGTCGCGTTCCTATTTTTACTGGCGAATCAAACGTTTGTTCCTGGAACGCGAAGTTCACTCGAAGATCAGAGTCGTCTGCCCCGAGTTGAACGAAAGTCAGGTGAAGACGATGCTCAACAGGTGGTTCCTGGAGTCCGTGGATACCCCCAAGGTGGTTCGTTGTCGGTTGCTAACCTCCGAAAGGAGGGTTGTCGTCGTCGTCATCGTCGTCGTCATCATCTTCATCGTCGTCGCCGTCGTCATCACCTGATGGGTTGTAACAATCGTCGTGAAGGCCATTAGTTGATTTAGAATACTTTGCAGCACGGTTTCTATGGCAACGTAGAGTAATTAATTTAATTAATTATAAAATAATTATAATCAATGATGCACAAATAACAATAACAAATATCATTTGAGGTACTTGCTTAACAATAATATATTTAAATGATTGAATAATGAAATTAGATTAATAATAATAATAATAATAATAATAACCACAACAATGAATCTGTCAGGACTAAATGCCTTATGACCTGAACTCATAACTGATCATTATCATCACCAGGCCTACCTGTGGAACGACAACAAAGCTGTCGTTGATTGGTTGTTGGAACAACTGGACAGCAACCAGTCCACGGTCAACAACAACATCAGGAGCCTCGAGAGGAACAACTGGATGGAGAAGGCCATGAGGTGATGATGATGATGATGATGGTGATGGTGGTGGTGGTGGTGACGAGGATGACGGTGATAATGGCTATGAGATATTATTTGTTGCTGTGGCTATTGTATCTAATAACACAATTATTCATTTCTGGAGGTTAATTATTATTATTATTATTATCATTAAATGAATTGAAATGTCTGATTGAATTGCTTGTTATGATAATTAATTCTAATAACTTAATTTATTTACATTTCCTCGACCGCAGCCTCATCAAAGAGAATCCCGAGCTGATGATGGAGTGCCTGCAGAAGTACTCCAAAGACCAGAGCAAGTACTGAGACCAGACTTCGTCCAGCCGATGACGACGACGTCGATGACGATGATGATGACGATTCCGTTTCCGATTGTTTGCAACCTGTCGAGCAGCTACCGTAGCTTTTCTCCTTCGTAGGTTCTTCCCTCCTTCAGGGGTCGCGTCAGTCTCTGAGTCGACCATTTCGGAGGAGTCTTGTCGTTCGAGATTCGCTTTTTTTCTGAGTTAAAAACGTTTTTTTAAAACGCATCCTTAGGTGCTTCTCTTGTCGTCGTCGTTGTTGTTGTTGTCGTCGTCGTCGTTGTTGTTGTTGTTGTTGTTGGTGTTGTACATGTTGTAATTAATAGTACTAACTTTTATTAACTAGTTACAATGCTTGTATTTATTTTCATCTTATTGCTGAACTTTTGTTGATGTAATTACATGTTACTAATAATAGCCTTGGCGCTCTACTGTCGATCGTCTTCATTAATATTCATTAGCTGTCCTAACATCTGTTTGCATTGATTGTCATGGTAACGTTGCAAATGATAGGTATTAATATTTTATCTAATTACTTTCCGCATTATTCTGGCGATGTCGTAAATATTGTTGTTGTTGTCCTCGTTCGATCCGATATTTATTTCCGTCGTCTTGGAAACCGTTGTCGACGTTCCTTCTGGCCAATGAACGACTCATTCCAGTCACGTGATTTCCATCCTTCGTAGCGATTGGCTCGTATATTCGTCGTGAGCCGTCGAGCATTTTTGTCGTTTTATCTCCGGGATACGTTTGTATATGTTTGCTCTTCTTATGGTCGAGTTGGTGACGGTGGTCGGTCGGTATAAGTGTACTTAATTTTAAATGTACTTAATTCTAAATGTACTTAAATTGGTTGTCAAGGGACGACCTTTGGGGGTCATTGAGGTGGCGATGATGACGATGCCGCCCTCGGGAATCTCAGCCGTTGGCTCTTTTTCGAGCGTTCGACTTTTCAAATGATTCGACGTTCCCTTGCGAGTTTGTGACGACACGTTTCACTCCGGGAGCGGTCGTCGTGAGATGTCGTCGTTTCACTCGAATAAATTCATTAACTAATAAATTCATTACTTAATTAATTAATTAATTACTTAATAAATTAATTCATTAATAAATTTCAACAACTCTCGAGTCGTTTCCTTTGAAATCTCGAAGTTTTCTCCGCTTCGAACATTTTTGCAGTTCGATTTCAAAATGGATTCAAAGTTCATGCATTCGTGTTGGCATAATAATAATAACAATAATAATTATTAATAATAATTAATAATAATAGTTAATAATATAAATGTATAATAATAAGTTAATATAAGAGCATCTGTAACTACCATGTTACAATTGTTACGATTAATCATAATATAAGTTGTAGTTTGAAAATAATATAAGTTGGAAATAATTTAATTGTTTATTATGAAAGTCGTAACATTATAATATTATAATTCATATCGTAATATTATAATTCATATCGTAATATTATAGTTCATATCGTAATATTATAATTCATATCGTAATTTTATAGTTCGTGTCGTAATACGAAACCAGACGAGGATGTTTGGTCTCAAACATCGTTTTGGAATCATTTGTTATTTTCATGCTCAACAGGCCTTTTAATGTTGCAATTGATTTGTATTTTGGTTTATTCATAAATTATATTAATTTTAATATATTATTCTTAATTTTATTATATTATTATTAGTATTATTATTATTATTGTTGTTTTAATTATGACATTCCAGACGTTTCTGGAGTGCAAGAGTTTATTGAAGTCTGAGTTGGATTGGATGGAAGGAAACACCTGAATACCTGTAGTGATGGAATGATTAATTAAATGCCAGGAGTTCATAACGTTACTTCATTGGAGTTCATTCATCCTTTGTTCATTCATTCATTCTTTCATTTGTTCGGATGTAAATTCTTGCATTTATAAATTCATTCGATCATTCTCTTTGAGGATATTCTTCCTCCTTTCTTCCATCCATCCATCCATTCATCCGTCCGTCCGTCCATCCATCAATCCGTTTGCCACCCCGTTCGTTAGGCATTCAAAAGCTCCATTTTTTTAGTTTGACCTCGTTCGTTGGCACGCACACACGCGCACACAGAATGAGACGGAAGTGAGGAGGCAGATGCACGCATGCGCACCGAAGCCAGCATCGAAGCATCCAGGATAGCGGGAGTTGTCATGGGGATTCCAGGCAGCCAACGAACGCCTAATGATTGGCTCTAATTGGCCGCACGGTGCTATTTTTAGATCGTGCTGTCCTGTTCAATTTGAAGAACATTAAGAGTCAGAAGCAAAGTTAGGAGGAGTTGAAGATACAAAGTAGCATACAAACAATGAGAGATGAAGATACAAAAAGAACGAAGACAAACAGTGAAAGTCTAATCATCTGAGATCATTCGGAAAGTTTTACAGCGCTATTCAGGCACGAACAACAACAACAACAACAACACGGACGTTCAAATTCCTGGTTTCACTTCCACTCAGACTGGAAAGTCTTTCGATTCTCGTCGTCCGCCATCTTGGAATTTCTGGAACTACGTCAGTGATTGTTTATTTACAATTCGCTGAGAACTTTCGTATTGCTTGTCGAGAGAAACATCTTCAGTTGATTCCATCTTCGGCTAACAACGGATCTCGCCAGCCTGTCATCGTCAGTCTCAACCGTCGCTAGCCTTAGCCGTAACCTTAGCCAGTCGTAGCCATGGCTCAGGTGTACAGAATCAAGATGATGATCCTCAAGAAACCTTACGAGAGACCAGTTCACTTCAAAGTCGACGGTCAGAGGTTCGATTCCGAGAAGACGCTCAAATTCAACATCAACTCGAAATACGTCGTCAATGTCTGCGTCAAACCACCAATAAACGTCGAGTGAGTTGTTATTATTATTATTATTATTATTATTATTATTATTGTTATTATTAATATTATTATTATTATTGTTGTTGTTATTATTATTATTATCATCATCATCATCATTATCATCGTCATTTCAGAAGTTGTTGTGGAAAGCGAATGTTTATTTTTCTGATATTCTCATTGATTCATGTTTTGCTCTGAAGTACCTCACTGTAAGTGTTCTGCGATTCGTTGAGTTGTTGATGATGATGATGATGATGATGATGATGATGATGATGATGATGATGATGATGATGGTGGTGGTGATGATGATGACGACGACGATGGTGGTGGTGATGACGATATTAATGATATCAATGAAAAACAGATCAGTCATGAACCGCAAAGGCTCTGCATCGATTTTCTCCGAAATACCACTAACGGTCATCATCATCATCATCATCATCGTCTGCATTATCATCATGACCATTATCATCATAATCATCATCATCGTCATTTAAATGATTAATATAAGGTCACGTGGCCTTAAATAACAATAACAACAACCGTTGATCAATTGCCATCAATGGTCGTCTTTTATCTTTGGCTTTATAATTGGCACGTTTATCGTCATAATAATATTGTACTATTTATTTCCCACTCCCCATTACTCCTCTTCCTCCTCTTCCTCCTCGTCCTCATCATCATCATCATCATCATCAGCTCTGGAATTGAATGAAATCTGGCCTAGATTGCAAAGCGTAAAAAATTCGAAAGGCATTCCAGCAACAACAACAGCAACAACAACAACAACAACAGCAACCTCGAAAGATTAATTACGACATTTAAGAAGAACATTACTCTGCTGTTGCATCCCACTCTCCACCATTTTGTTTGTTATATTATTGGTTGTATTATTGTTGTATTATTGGTTATTGTATGTTCATTGTGGCTTCTAATAATCCCACTATTGGCATTATTAATAACAATTAATTAATTATTAACAATAATAACAATTATTTTAAAAGAATAAATCTATTTTAATAAATAGATTGATTAATTAAGAAATTAATTTCAGACAGGTCACCATGTTTGGAGTGAAACTGGAAATGGACGAATTGAAGCAGACGGAGGAACAAACGGCCACCTTCAGGGGAGAAATGTCCACTGCCGGTCTCACAAAGAGCATCAAAGGATCCAGGCAGTCGTTTCCAGTTCACATACAGGTTCGGCAACATTGTGGATGTCGTTCGGCAACATTGTGGATGTCGTTCGGCAACATTGTGGATGTCGTTCGACAACATTGTGGATGTCGTTCGGCAACATTGTGGATGTCGTTCGGCAACATTGTGGATGCAGTTTGACAACATTGCTAAACGGGTTGTCAACTTTTTTTAAGGAGGAGAAATATGGTTCTAGAGTTGAGGCTTGGTAATAGTGAGTTGTTTTGAAATAAAAATGAGGAGTTAAGCAGAATTTAGGCATTGCTCATCATCATCATCATCATCATCATCGTCATCGATTTATGTAGAGCGCCTTGAAAGGAATGGAAGGAAAGCGTGCAGAATGTGGGTTGTGCCATTTTGAAAGTCTATTAAAATGGCAGTTTATTATCGAGGTCAGGTCACCAGACGATCAATAGCCAGAAGGAGGTCAAAGTTCATTAGATTGGAAGCATCGTCATCGTCATCATCGTCTTCGTATAATTTAATTAATCGATGCATGAATGCATCTCATGCCATGCATGGTTTGGCATCCTCAGAACGTCTTTCCAAGACTTTTTTTAGACTCGCTGGAAAATGCCGCGCTTGCTCCAAAGAAATCAATAATAGTTCCTAAGCCTCCTCTTCCTCCTCCTCCTCCTCCTCCTCATCATCATCGTCATCATCGTCGTCGTCGTCATCATCAAAATCGAAAAATCAACATCATTATCAACACCGCCACAATTTGTTATTGTTTTTAATTTATTCATAACAAAAAAGGTTTACATTTTCCTGGGAAACAGCCTATCAATTGGAAGGCTTCCGAGTATTCGTGGATGTTTGACGGTGATGATGATGATGCTGCCATTGATGATGATGACGACGATGATGATGATGATGGTGGCGGTGGTGGTGATGATGATGATGAAAAAATATAAATAGTAATTGTCTGCATGTCGACTTACAGGCAGTTCTCGCAAGCAACTCATTTTGTAAAAATTTATAATTTTTCGCCGATTGTTTGCACTCGACTGACCTTTAACCTCTCATTTTATTTTGTTGCACACCGTACAGCTCAGAGGGCTCGGAGAGATGACCAGTCATTTGCAGTGCAAGTTTTACGGGGAGCACGAAATACAACACGCGTGTTGGGGCACGCCCCTCAGCCACATGGAGTTCGAGGTAAAACCTTCGGAAGGCGGAAGATTGGACGTGGTTTCGGAGACCTTTAGGTGATTGGACGCCATCGGACGACGAGGCGGGGTCGAACGAACGAGGTCTTTAATCCGATTGGTCGGTTTTTGTTCTCCGTTGGGGGCTCGGAATGATTTCAGTTGGCGCAGTTTTAAATAGGAGAGATGGCTTTGTAGATCGATGGATGGAAGGATAAAGGAATGGACGAACGAAATTGAAGTCTGCATCTGATAGGGAATGGCATTTCTGTATTAGTGGGGTTGCCTGACGCATCTGGTATGGAGTGGTGTTCATTTGGAATTCCAAAGCAGAACAGATGAATGAATGCATCTCTGGAAGGATGGATGGATGGGTTGGTGGATGGATGGGTGGGTGGGTGGATGGATGGATGGATGGATGGATGGATGGATGGATGGATGGATGGATGGATGGATGGATGAATAACTGAACCAATGAAAGATAAAGGGTGCATAATTTAATTCCATGGAGCAGGTCTTGCTGCTGTTGTGTTTTTTAATCGAATCAGTGGCTTTTGATG
The DNA here is from genome assembly GCA_034509925.1 of Hirudinaria manillensis. NCBI lineage: Eukaryota > Metazoa > Annelida > Clitellata > Hirudinida > Hirudinidae > Hirudinaria > Hirudinaria manillensis. The sequence continues at coordinate 9,488,653 of CM067535.1, read as the reverse complement.
TTGTGTATTAGTGTTGTTTGTTTAGTGGTAGTTGTTGCTGTCTTAACAGGAATTAGTTAGTGATATAAATGGTGGTGGTGATGATGATAATAATAATAATAACGATAATGATAATAATAATAATAATAATAATAATAACCTTTGTCATAAATCCAATGTTATATTATTACCAACTTGTAGCTGGTTTTCCGGCCTCTTGTTGTCTAATGTTGGAAATAATAAAAGAAATTATGGACAATTAAAATAATAATTAATTATTAATTGAACTTTATTTATTATTAATAGTTTAAATAATATTTATTATTTACATTTGAAATTCATTATATTTACTGCCTCGCTGAGCTTGTTTTTGGCTCAGTTTAGTGTTTGGATGTTGTGCTTGTTGTTCAAAATGTTTTCATGTTTTTTAACCAATTTATTTGCATTTATTACTTAAATTGTTCGTAATTAAATTTATTTTAAGAGTATTTTCTTCGTAATTGGATATATTTTATTGAATTTATTTTCAATATTATTTGATATTTGCCTGCAAAATGATGCAATAATTAAATGTTATTTTCAAAACTTTCTGAAGGCAACATTTCATTCTGTAATTTGAAAATAAATGTTCAATGTTCAAACTTTGTTTGTTTGTTATAATTAACAACGGGATAATTTTTAATAAGGTTTCCCTCGAATTATTTCAATTTAATTTTTTAACCGATTTAATCCAAGCACTGGCAATTTTATTTATTTTTCTAAGCAAAATGAAGGGTCATCCGATGACCGCTTACACATTTCGTAATAGCATTTGACAACAGAAAATAGGGTGAAACAGAAACAAGCAACATTGTTAACAGAAAATCAAGTCCACTTAATTGGATGGAGAGGTGGTTATTTAGGTTTAAGGATGACAGGTGTGATTTGTGGCAAGAAAATGTTGAGGAGTTAATGATACCACGTGGTAGTGAGTTCCAGGATTTGGTAATTCGGTCGATGAAGAAATGCTGCCTGCGACCGGTGGAGCATTTCTCTTGGCGTAAGCGAAGGGGGTGACCACGGGTTCTGGAGGCTAGAAAGTTAGGGAATTGTGGAATGATGCATTTAACGTGACCTTGGAACATTTTGTAGCACAGGCATAAATCGTGGATAAGACGTCGATGTTCGAGTGTTTTAAGTCCAAGTTGTTGTGGTCTGCTGTGTTATGGCAGTGCTCTGAAGCTGTTGATGGATCTTGTGAAATATTTTTGTACTCTTTCAATTCTCAATTAATATTATTGAATTAATCAATAATTTAATTCAATTAATATTAATTAATGAATCAATCAATAAGCAGTGGAAGGTGGTGGTGCTTTGGATTAGTATGGATTAGTATGGATTAGTATGGTTTGTATGTCGAACATTTGATTTTAAACATATTTCTTTTTATTAAACAGATTTAATTATTTAATCCGATATTATAATTATTATTAATTTTAATTAATTTTATTAATTATAATATTATTAATTTTGAGATTGGAACAAATTATGATTAAAATATAATTTTAAAATGTAAATTAAATTATAATTTCTGATGGTTCTTTGTAAACTTTTAAATTAACAAATCCAATCAAAGTCTAACAACAGGAAAAGCACTTTTATTCACCACACCAACATCATCATCATCATCATCGTCATCGTCATCATCATCATCGTCAAACAAATGTTGGTGACGTCACTGACGCCGCCATCCAATCAAAGAGCCGCTGCTTCCTCGACGACGTCATTTCCGGACGACGCAATCGCCGTCGATGTTCATGGCGACGATGGGGCAGTCCCCACCCTCGACCTTGGGGGGGTCGAGTACCATGTCGATGGTTCGAATGTACTGCAGAGGGTCGACCTTCGTCGTTAGATTCTCGAGGATGGCTTTGCGCATGACCGTCCAATCGGAATCTTCCTGCATCAAGTACTCAAAGCTGAGGTGGTCTTTCATTGGAATGCCTTTGATGACCAGATAGGTTTTCCAGCCTGCATCGTAAGAGATGGTTTTGCGATTGATTAATTAATTATTTATTAAATATTTATTAAATATTATTTATTTGTTATTAATAATAATTATTTATTGATATCAGCATAAAATTCAAATGTGTTGAAACAAAGGAATTGTTTAAATTCTAATAATTATTTTCGCAAATTACTGGTAACGTTATTTAAAATTAATTAATTAATTATTTATTTATTTATTTATTCATTCAAACATTTACCTTTGACTTCCTCGGGTGCAACGTTCTTCCAAACTGATTCGTCCAATGATGAAAGGAGGTCCATCGTAGCTGTAGAAATATACTTTTAATAATATGTCAAGTAATAATAATAATAATAATAATAATAATAATAATAATAATAATAATAATAATAATAATAATAATAATAATAATAATAATAATAATAATAATAATAATAATAATAATAATAATAATAATAACATAATAATATGCTAAGTAATAATAATAATAACAACAATACTAAAACAAACATATATCGCATTTATCACAACTCACCAAATAAGCACGAATAAATTCGAATTTAAAACAAATTATCCAATAATTGTTAACCACAACCTCTGAAGAAACTTATATATATATACATATATATGTATGCACATGCCAGCAATCACGAATGGGAGGTGCTTAGGTGCATAGATATTTAATACATAGATATTTAATTCAAAGATCTTCCAGAATGAACGTGACTAAGGTCGATTAGGTCGATAATGGAGAATTAATAACTCTACATAGATTCGCATATCGCACCTATTTGTGCATCCGTCCATCTATCCAAATGATGATAGTTTATCAACGTTTTTCAATAAAAATGTTGTTGTTGGTGTTGTTATTATTATTATTATTATTATTATTATTATTACCTTCATCATCATCATCTTCTTCGACTACAGGGATCTCCTATTACAACTCGTATCATTTTCATCAGAGGTTGCCAAAATATTCTTGATACATCCTGTCACGTGTTGTTCATTCATCCAAACCATCCATTCATCCAATTAATTATGCAATAACAATCATCATCATCACCATCCAAATCATCATCCTCTTCATTGAATGGATATTCCAGAAACTCTTGTTTACGAGCGTGAAGAAACTATTACAATGATGATAATGATGATGATGATAATGATGTTGATAATTATGACGATAACGGTGATGATAAGGATGATAACGCAAGACCACATGAAACCAATCCAAGAATAGTCATATGTCAGGCATTTCACCAACGCATGCAATTCGGCCGAAGACGGGATTCGAAACCAGAATCTTGGGGTTGTTTCGATTAAAATTATTAATTAAATATTATCATTAAAATGCCTTTCATTCGTCGAAGTTCGTGGAAGATTCCTTATGGTGGAGAATTGCGTACGCTGTTCAATGATTTGTGGCTGGTGTAATTAGAAAAGCTATTGGTTATTCAAGGTTGCTAAGTATTATTACTATTATCCTTATTAACACTAGCATTATTATTATTATTATTATTATTATTATTATTATTATTATTATTATTATTATTATTATTATTATTATTATTATTATTATTATTATTATTATTATTATTATTATTATTATTATTATTATTATTGTTATTATTGTTATTATTATTATGTTGTTGTTGTTAATTGTTACATTTCACTAATTTTATTCATTAATGCCCACATATTAATGAGTCTTCTCTTTTTTACTAAAGATTTCTCCAATTCTACTCAAATTCCGCTCAATTCCTTTCACCCAACGACCAAAATGCATCATTAGTATCTGCACACTAAAATCCACCATTAATCTTTGCACACAAATGGATGATGGACCAACAAGGACCTAAAAGCTCAAACAATCTTTGAAAAACAATTTTTGTGAAAAAAGGCAAACATCGACAACTTAAAAATTCCTGTTCCTATGGAATGTCCACTAAAAACTATAAATACTAAAAGTATATAAAAAGTATAAATGAAAATATTTTATTAATTTAGAATTTTCTTAGCGATGGAAAGACTTAAAATAATTTTAATCATTTCAAGTCGTTTGTTGACAGCATTTTCTGCCGAGAAGAGTGAGGTGGTGATTGCAAACAGGTTCTTGTTGAAGAATTGTTTGGACGGGCATTGTTTTTGTCACGAAAGCGAATATGAAACTTGGAAAACACCATTTGTTGAAGTTGAAAAGTTTCTGGCTGAAATTGAAACGATCCGTGAACCTTCCGAAGTCGAAAAAGATGAAAAAGTGAAACTCAAAGGAGTTGCAAAGAGTCCAAAATCTCCGAGCACATTGTCGCGCGTTTACTGCACGACTCTTTGTTCGCTGTTCGAGGAATGTGGCGGAGTCTTTGTGGACAAGAAGGGGACCGAAAGGTGCATCCAGGTGCAAAAGGATGACCTGGAAATCGTATTCGATGAACTGGTTTCAACGAAGACGGTGCTGGGTTTCGAGAGGGACAAGAAAGCGATGCCTTGTTCACTCTACGTTAAGGTAAAGGTTCATGTCTTTAATGATTTATTAAATTTGATAATTATATGCATTTAATGATCAGGTTTAGTTAAGCTTAGGATCAAGATAGCTTACGTTAAGATAAATTAATAATGATATAATAAAGTTATGATAAACTTTTACTGTAGGAAATAAAGGTGAACTTAGACAAAGTTCTCGACAAAAACGGATGCGCCTACTTGAAGAAGGTAAAAGACATTCTCAGGGAAAGATCGGAAGACGATCCGGACCAGTGGCTGATCATCCAACGCAAAATCGACAACACTTTGAACTTCGAACTCGGCTGGGAGGACTACAAGAAGGGCTTTGGGGACGTCAACAGAAACTTCTGGTTGGGTCTCGAGGAACTGCACAGGCTGACCTCCGTCGGGGATTATCGGCTCAAGGTCGAAGCCTTGTTGACGGGAGACGCCGGTTAATATTCGATCGTTTTTTTATTTAAAACTATTTTAAATGTCTCTTAAACGACAACGTCTCGATTATAATACGATTTAATTCGACAACAACACCACGAACGCAATAAAAAAAGAGAGAAACCTGTGCGGCAAAGTGAAGTACTACTCGGAAGAATGCGAAACTTTCAAGGTGGGCCCCGAATCCGAGAGTTACAGGCTCTCTCTCGTGACTTCGAAGGACTCGCCGGGCAGACTCCACCTGCACGACGGCGCGACGTTCAGGACCAAGGACAGACCCAACAGCGTCCTGCTCGACCCTCGCAGACACTCCTTGACCGGTTGGTGGTGTTCGGACCAGGAGGGTCTCGAACCCAACAGGGACGTTTCGTCCCTTTTCGTCCGCTCGGAGGAGGGGTTCGTGCCGGCCGCGTTCGTTCAGTTGAAGATCAAAAAGAAAAGGCAAAGAAGATCGCGACGGAAACCGTAGAAGAACGGATCTGTGAATTGCACGATCCGAGAATTCCCGAGAAATTCTATTTCGATGCGAAATGATTTTAAGAAAAACACGACACTTTCTTTGCTCCTTTTTTTTTTTGTTTCAATTCGACCAAATTCTGTGGATTATGTTTTCGAGGTGTCGAGGAAACCAAAAAAGTTGGAAGTGATGCAAAGAATTTGTTGATTTAATACTCAGTACTCAGCAACTTGTTATACTGTTTGGTACAATACATTGCATCAGCAATGGTGATGTTTTCTGAAGGTCAGCTGTGAATCTGAAGGTCATTATAGGCCAACCACAACAACAAGGCAGAGCACATTGGTTTGAAGGATTTTTGTGGATTCCTTAAACACAAACAGAAGTGAAAAACTGTTGTTGATGGTGATGATGACGACGAGGATGACGAAGGCGACGATGATGATGACGATATTGTAGTAGAAGTAGTAGTGCAACCACGGACAGTTGAATTAATTGAAGTGTTTCAATTGAATGAAATAATAAATATTTTTAAATTTTTTAAACAAATAAATGAAGCAAAACTTGCAATGGAATAAAATTATATTTTAATAATAATACAATGTAATTATATATATAATTACTATATTTCATTAATAATATATAATAATAATATTATTAATAATAATAATAACATTAATAACAAGAACAAATAATAAGAATAAATACAAATAAAACTGAAAATAATTATTTTCCACAGCAGGTCTTCTGTTAGAAGTTTGAATGTCCTCCACATTGCCATGGCAACCTTCAGAAAGTCCTCGTTGCACCTGACGAACTCCTTTGGAATGACAGAAAAGATTTGAGAATGAATGAACATTTGCACCATTTTTTATTCATTTAATGAATAATATTTTAAATTACAGACTTAAATTGATGTTTCAATCAAACTCTGATAACCTGGGTATAACGATAATATGGTATAACATGGGTATAATAATAATATAGTATAACATGGGTATAACAATAATAAATCAATAATAAATTTATAATAAACTTCAAAGTACAATGTTATTATTTAATTACATTAAAT
>CM067535.1:9439700-9472200 GCA_034509925.1 Hirudinaria manillensis | reverse complement strand
GACCGTTTAACTATTGTAACTATAATTAATGTTATTATTATTATGATTAATGTTATTATTATTATAATTAATGTTATTATTATTATGGTTAATGTTATTATTATTATGGTTAATGTTATTATTATTATGGTTAATGTTATTATTATTATGGTTAATGTTGTTATTATTATAATTAATGTTATTATTATTATGGTTAATGTTATTATTATAATTAATGTTACTATTATTATAATTTGTGTTATTATTATTATAAATCATTATTTTATGTCACCATCAAACACACCTCCGCTACTCTGCAATCATCATCATCACTCACCAGCAAGAGGAATAAATCCTACTCTGGTTCCAACCTCGGGTGATGATTTGAAATCGTAGAACACTTAATTAAACCAATTTAAACATTTATTTAAATTAAATATTTATTTAAAACTAATTAACGATTATTAATAATTAAATATTTATAAGTCTCCAGTTAACAAATATCAGCGCCAATTTAGTAATCGTTCGCTAGATGACGTCCGACATTTTTATGTAAACAAAGTCGAGAGCTTCTAAGGCCCCCATTCAAACAAGCTGCCTTCAAGAGGTAGGAGGAGGCTGTCGTTGATGATGATGATGATGATGATGACGATGATGAAGAAGATGATGACGAAGAAGATGATGACGAAGAAGATGATGATGATGATGACGAAGAAGAAGATGATGATGATGGTGATGACGAAGAAGATGATGATGATGGTGATGACGAAGAAGAAGATGATGATGGTGATGACGATGACGATACTCCAAGAGGTCAACCAATCGGTGACGTCATTCAAAGCTCGCGTGTCCCACGGAGACAGGAGAAAACAATGCAATACAATACAATACAATACAATACAATACAGAATGAAACAAAACAATTGCTTGTAAACATCTCCGACCGACCAACAACCGATAATTATGATTATTATGATAATTATGATTACGAGTCTCCATCAACAAACAAATTAAATTTCAAATCTCAAAGTGGCAGCAACATATAATAATGATAATAAATTGTTTAATGATAAAAATAACATCATCATCATCACTCTTTGTTTGGACGTCTGAGGCGACATCTGTGGAACAGAAGCGAACATTTGGACGAACAAACCAACAGTCCTGTGTGCCTGTTGAGGAAAGAATCGTTGCAAAAATGGAGTCAAAAAAACAAGTTTAAAATTGTTTCCATTTCCAACATTTTCTTGGAAAATAAAAATATTTGATAAAAAAATATTTTTAAGAATTAATTTTTAATCACATTAATAAAATATTAATTATAAAAACAATAATACTTGTGCAAGATATTTAGAATTACATTTACAACTATGACATTACCATCATCTTCCCCACCATCACCACCATCATCATCATCATCATCATCAACAAAAACGAAATAATCATCATCATCATCATCATCATCGTCACCACCCAGGACTGATGGATGAACAGGTCTGCCCCCCGAAATCCAATCCGTCGCAGTCCTCCTCCGTTTTGTGCTTCACTCCGTCACCACAAAATGCAACCCTGCAACCTGAAAGCAAATGAAAACATAAAAGTATTTTTATTTGATTTCAATTTAATTTGAAATTATTTTTAATATTTAAAATCACTTTTAACATATTATAAATAGTTTGTTTAATTGGAATTACGGCACTAACAATAATGATATTAATAATAATAATAACATCACAATCATCATAAATAATAAGTACGAATAATTTATCGCATATTATTATTATTTGTTATTATTATTATTGTTATTATTATTATTATTATTATTATTATTAGTTATTATTATTATTATTATCGATCAACACCCACCCACGCAGTCATCGCTCGGATCGTCGTTCCCATCGTCGCATTGTTCCCCGCTGTCCCAGTCCACCGTTCCGTCGCCGCACCTCGAAGTCTTTTCGAATAAATTAACATAAATTATGCTCTGATTATAATTATGAATGTCAATTAAGTCTTAACATCGAAGCTCAAAGCAATGATTCGAAGAGATTTGTTCGAGACCACGAAAAAGCAAATAAACCACGTCTCGGTATTTCCGAGTTAAATTAATTATTCAATTTAAATCGATTTAAATTCATTAATATTACAATTCATTAATATTCATGTTCATAAACTCCACCCACCCTGATGACCCTCCAGCCCTGATGGTCCCTGAAGTAAAGCTGCTTGATGTCCGATCTGTATGCAATCAGACCTTCCAATTGGACTCCGTACATCACGGCTGCATTCGGAAATATTATCAGCTGCGTAATAAATAAATAAATAAATAAACAAATTAATTAATTAATTTAAAAATGTGTAAAAAATTAATTAATCAATTATACTCAAGCGACGACTTCAAACAAGTGCATACCCCTGGTGACCCCTGGCTGCCCTTCGAACCCTGTGGACCAGGAAGGCCAGGTTTTCCTTCCTTTCCTCGTGGTCCGCGAATGCCCGGCCTCCCGTCGTGTCCGTCTGAATTGATCGTTTGATTCCATTTAATTTTATGTTATTTAAAAATATGAATTTAAAAATATTAATTTTAATTTTTAAAATTCAATTCATATGAAGGAAGTGATAATTTATGTAGCACAGCCTCTTTAAGGTCTCTCTTATCTTTATCATTGTCATCAAAATAACCATCGTCGTCGTGATCATCACCATCATCATCATCATCACCAGCCTCATTAACATGCAAGGACCTTATCAGTAGCACCTGCCTGCCATGTTCCTACCTTATCGGCCAAAAATCAGATAAAATTTCCCACGAATTTTGATTAAATGTTTAAATAACTTTGAATTGGGAATATTTTATAATTTATATAAATAAATAATATTAAATAAATAATAATAATAATAATAATAACAAATCTAATTGCTAAGAAAAACATTTTAAAAGATAAACATTTAAATAGGAAACAATTCGCTTAACCTCTCCCAGGTGGTCCTATGGGACCAGGCAGACCAGCCAAACATGAACCGCTCTGCACAAGGACAACATTTACGAACCAATTTAAGCATCAATTTTCACAATTTAATTCAATAATTCAATTAATTCCAAATTAACCAACAACTGACAGCTATTCTGATGACATTTCTGCTGACATCATTATCAAGACATGCATCATCATCATCATCATCATCATCATCATCACCACCATCATCATCATAATCACCATCATCGTCATCATCATCATCACCACCATTGTTGTTTAATAATATTATTTAAATATTTACACGATCACTTTTACACATTGTTGTTGTTATTACCACCTAAACATTTACATAATCAACATTTCTTTATTATTATTATTGTTATTATTATTATACAATTGTTATTATTATTATTATTATAATTGTTATTATTATTTAAATATTTACTTTCGCAAACGTTTTCCCAGGATGTTCCCTCTTGAACTTTTTGCTTTCTTTGGTCTTCAAGGAGTGTCGAGGTGGCGATGATGACGATGACGATGATGATGACGATGATGATGACGATGATGACGATGATGACGATGATGATGATGATAACTGCCGGAATATCTTCAGTAATTTCTTGCAATCAACTGAAGAGTAAACGCAATTCTTGACGATGACGACGACGATGATGACGATGATGATGATGATGATAATGATCAAGTTTCGACGACGTTCATGAGTTTATTGAGTTCTCTAAGCGTGGCTAAAGCTTTACAGCACCAGTGCATAAATAATTACTTGCGACTTTAATTGGGTCACGTCAACAAGTAGGTCGAGCCATTAAATAGAAACTGCAGATTCAATGAGACGATGTCATGATTATGATGCTGAAGGTGATGATGATGATGACGATGACAGATGTGGCGAGAAATTGTGAATGAATAAAATATTAAAGTATTATTTAAACAATTAAATTAATTTAATTTAAATTTAAAGAAAATTATTAAACAACAATTTGTACCTCTCCTATGCGGATGGGGGAGATTGGCCTGCAAGAGATGACGTGATGATGATGATGACGACGATGATGAGTATTATTATTAAATTATTTCTCTGCCATACTCCTATTATTAATATTTACATAAACAATCACTAAATCAATAAAACAAAAATAACGATAATCGTTAATATTATTCCATAATTTAAAATAATAATAATAACAATAATAATAGTAATAATAATAATAATAATAATAATAATAATTTCCAGCAATTCAAACCGTTTTCCTCGAAGGCATGAAGGTTAAACTCTCCCAGATGGCCTGACGATTGATGACGTCACTGGTCTCGTCGTAAGATGGCGGGGGTGGTGGATAGACCGGTGGAGGGGGGAGGACTCGAAAGAAGGAGGAGTTGAGGGAGGAGTTGGGGGAGGAGTTGAGGGGGTGAGTGACGTCAGACCTCGCTGTGGGGGTGAAGAAGGGCACCACATATGCTTCGGCTGATAGGGTGAAAAGAAATGATGATGATGATGATGATGATGACCACGACGACGATGCTAGCTCGGAACGTGATATTCGTTAACTTTAACTACCCATAATTGCCATGCATTCTGTTTTGAGTAATCGTCAGAGCATCAAAGGCTCTCCTGGTTTTCCCGTCACTTATCATCCATCCATCTATCCTTCCGTCCGTCCGTCCGTCCGTCCATTAGTCCTCACACTGGCCTCCATCCGAATGATTATCAAATGATTTCTAATGTGAAAAGGTCTTTTATTGTTTTGTTGAAATTGAAATTGAAAGCAAGAAACCAGGAAATGAACGTCAGTTGAGATGATTAAGAAGGCGATGCGTGAACGGGATTTGTTGTTGATGTTGATGTTGTTGTTGTTGTTGATGTTGTAACAGAATGAACCTAATGCTTGAGATTGTGGATGAGTTGATCGAAAGGATGACGACGACGACGTTGGTGATGATGATGATGTTGGTGGAAAATAGGTTGAATTAATGTGTTAAATCTCTTTTTCAGCCTCATCCAGGTGCAAACTACTTTCTTCTTGTGAGTAGTTGTAAGTAATAATTACATGTTGACATGATACATGATACACGATACACGATACCTGATACAAGTTACATGATACACGATACAAGTTACACGATACACGATACAAGTTACATGATACCTGATACAATTTACATGATACACGATACAAGTTACATGATAGACGATACAATTTACATGATACACGATACAAGTTACATGATACAATTTACACGATACAAGTTACATGATACTTGATACAATTTACATCCCGTCAACATCAACAAAGAAAGAAAAAAACACTTCAAAAGACTTTTCCAAAAAGTTCAAAACCAACAACTTAAACTTATTTTCTGATAATTTTTCAAACTTCCTGCTGCACAATTAATATATATTATTTTCATATTAAATATTAATATTAAATAAAATGTTGAATTTAAAACTATATTTATTGTTAATAAAAATATGACGACGACGACGACGATGATGATGATGATGACGACGATGATGATGATGATGATGACGACGACGATGATGAATTGATGATGACATAACAAAAACTGACCGTTTGAATATTTATAGGTGAGTTTAACATCTGCACACCTGTGTTGAACCAACAGCCTGGAAAGCAACAGAACGAACCACAAACACCTCATTACGTATTCATGCAAACATTACCTTAGCGATTGCTATGTTGCAACTGACGTCATTATGAATAATTAATTAGTCCACTTAATTAATTAATTAATTTATTTATTTATTTATTGTCAGTACTGTCTCTAATGTTAGGTAAACATCGCAGCCATGAGCACGTAATCCCTGCTTAAATAAGCAACACATCCCAACACGCAACAGGAGCAAATTTATACACACAGGTTAGAGGTGGCCATGATAGTGATACTCGTGAGAAGCATGTGCTTTGAACAAGAAGCTTAAAGAGTTTTAAGAGACCTTGTAAAGTATTTCCATTCCATCCATCTGTACATCCGTCCATCCACCCACCCATCCATCCACTCATCCATCCATCCACCCATCCATCCACTCATCCATCCACCCACTCATCCATCCATCCACCCATCCACCCATCCATCCACCCATCCACCCATCCACCTAACCTTTCTTCTATCCATCAATCGTTCTTTTCCAGGAAGAGTGTGGATTGTAATATTTACGAGTACTCAAAGACTGAAACCACTTTGAAACAGAAACACGTGGAAAGAATTTAACTCTCTTTCAGGTGAGATGGTGAGAAGCACCAGGAGAGAGAGAGAGTCAAGAAATCTGTGTACGCGTGATTGTGTGTCTTGGTGTACAGACACAATTGGTGTACATTCGAAAAAAGATTTAATAAGAGATTAACGAATCTATGTTCTCGTTCATTAGCTGAGAATTGTTCAGTTGTTCAAGCTTTTCATTCCCAGCTGAGAGTATGGCTTGAGATTGGTCCCCACTCTGTGAACTCAGCTGCCCTCGATTTCAGCCTAGATGATAATGAAAACAATGATAATGATAACAACGAATACACTAATGATTACAATTATAATAATATTTCATTGTGACTTATTATTAACAAAAACAATCATTAAATCTTTGAATTATTTTCCTGAGTGAAGTTACGAACGTCCTCAATGACGTGCAGACGAGTTTAACGTCGATGAAATGAGGCCAATCATTGCTAATCATTGCCCCGTGGGCACCTTAAATTCTTCTCAGATGTTCACTGAAACTGCTTTTTATTTATTTATTCCATTACTTTAATTTATTTTCAACATTTCGAGTGGAATTGAGTTTCGAATTCGAATATTTATTCACACAATTGTGATTGTCTTTTTATTGATTTTAAAAATACTGTCGGTTGTTGTTGGTTGGAGACTCAACAAGAAAGTGGATAAAAAATATTTTAACAAAAAAGGCATTGATATTTTTATTTTGTCGACGAAAATAGATTCCGTGGCAAAAAAAAAACTTGGTACATTCAAATATCAATAGACTGCTTATTTGATGGCTGCTTTGATGACTGCTTTGATCATATTAGCTTTCGTTGACATATTTTAATCATCTTGCATTACTAACCTTCTAAGTAGGTGTTTCTTCTGCAATAGGACATCGGCTTAGCGGACATTCTGAGACAACAAAGTTTATAAACAACTTTTATGGCGGTAATTTGTTGAATATGAGCGCATTTAGGGTTAATGTGATTCAGTTACACGTTTTGGTCGATAAATTGAAACATCCTTGTTTGCATTTAATGCTGTAAATGTTTGTTTCTAAAAATGTTGGCATTTTTTTTTACTTCGGTGTTTTAAATCATTTGTAAATAACTGGCAGTTAGTTAGACCACGTTTAGCCCAGTTAAACATCTACAATGTAAACAGTATCAGGATATTTCTCTATTTGAGTAATAACAACTTTTAAAAAATATTTTCAACCGGCTCGCTTGGGTGCGTTTCGGGGATTGTTATTTAATTCTTTCAACGATGTTCATTGAGAGCAGAGTCGTGAGCAGAAGCAATCATGAATCTGATGTACGCGGTGGCGCTTATGCTGTTTTCTTGTTGCTACAGTGTCTTCACTCTTCAGATGATTCTGATGTCGGTACAATTGCATTTATTTCATTGATTTTGGTTGATATTTTTAAATACCTAAAATTCAAGCTAGAGCTTATGACTTTATTCATTATCAACATTTGCCTCAGTTCATCACAAGTAGCTTTCAGTGTTCCCTTGATATTGAGATAACCATTCCTGATTGCAAATGATTCCTGCAAATAAACACAAAACTGAATTCTAGTAAATAAAAATTATTTGATACTTACCATATTGTATCAAGTGAATTAAAGGAAAACTCTCAACAAATTCTTATTCATATATCCTTTAACAACTTTTAAAGTAGATACCACACCAAACATACCACTATTAAGTTAACAAAGGATACACAAAGAACTATATGGAGTTGATTATTATAATTAACTTATAAGTTAAATTAAAATCAATTAAACATTCAATTGTTGCAGAGAAGCCCCACAGAGTCCTAACCTAATCTCCTTCATGCAGGTCCTCTTCATCTCTCTCGAGGGTTTCGTATGCACTACCAGGTTCATGACCGTAAAGTCTTGCGTTCCGCTTCGGTGAGTCTCGCCCAGCGACTGCCTCTTAATCAATCACCTAATTAATAATCAATCACTTAATTAATAATCAATTACCTAATTAACAATCAACGACCTCGATGATGATCCACAGGGAATACTTGAAAGTTTCGGCAACAAACTTTGCCAGCATTTCCTGCCAGTCGCTGCTCATCTACACTCACGTTGACATTCCTCTTCAGCATCTCTCCAGGGCGGTGAGACATTTTTATACTTTTGCAGGTCTGTTCAGGATTCAAACTGCATGTCTGCAAATAGAAGATTTGATTTCATTTTGCTGAGATTTGCCACCAAATTTGACTTTGATGCAAACCTCGAAGATGGAATTTATAGATTTTTGTTCTTCAACAAGTTTGGTCGAACATTCCGTGGTCATCAGTCCTTAATTGCAAATAACGTTCTTCTTTGCAGAGCACCCTCATTGGGACGTTGCTGTTGGGGACTTTTGTCTACAAGAAGAGGTTGTTATTAATTAATTATTACTTGATGTTTATTTCAGTTATAATTAATTATTACTTGATGTTTATTTCAGTTATAATTAATTATTACTTAATATGGTTTATTTTGTTATTTAATCCATTATGGATTGTTCTTGAAACGTTCCAGTTACAGCAACTCAAAGATCTTGTCCGTGGCTTTGATAACTTTCGGCATCACCGTAGTCTTTGCGGCTTCTTCCGACAGCATGGTTGGCTTCTGACTCGGAATTTCGTTATTTTCTAAATAAAATAATTTGTTAATAACTAATTATTATTAACCAGATTTAATAATTATGCAATTAATATAAATATATTAATATACAATTATACGAGACCCTGAGACCATTTTATAAATTAAAGCAGTCGTAAATGTACTTGTATCCAGTACAGAATGGTGAGCAACACCAATGTCAATCTGACCATAGAAAGTACAAGTTATCTTCAAGTACTCTCAAGTGGGTTTTAAATTCCTGAATGGTTTTATAAACGGAGTGCTTTATAATTTTAAGAAGAGATCTCTTGAAGTGTTAATAACAAATATCATCATCATCATCATGAGAAAATAATAACTTTAACACTTTTAATATATTTTAATTTAATAAATAAATAGATAAATTCATTATTTATGTTGCTTAATCATAAGTACTGAACTTCCTATTAATCAATGAGTAACTTATGAGTAACTCACGAGTCGTCGTTTAAAAATCGTACTCAACCCCCCCCCACCTCACTTGCAGCCATCGTCCTGGTCGTGGCAACCATTTATTCTGCTGCTCTTCTTGGCATCCAACAGGAGAATATGTTCGCAGAGTACCAAATATCATCAAAGGAAATGCTTTTTTACAGCGTTAGAAAAATATTCTGTTGTTATTTTTTTTGGTGCTTTTGTGACTAACACACCCTCTCCCTAACAACCTCCCCTCGACCAGCACCGTTTCGACATGTTTTGCTTTTGTGTTTATTTTTCTAATCTCGTTGCAAGGAGCGACGCTTAAATTAAAATTCAAGCTTTTTGGCATTGAAATTTTGCGTGCTACCTCCTCACAACTTCATCTTAATTTATCATCATCATTATTATTAATGTTATTATTATGCTGCATCATCTAATAATTATATTCTATCATAATTATATTAATTAGAAATACAAACATTCCGATTTATTGTCATGACAACCGAGCACCCAACTTTGCTGACCCGACTAATGACATTTATTGCCCATTTGCACAACCGATTCAGAATGTTCTCCTCCTGCCGTGGTATGCTGTGCTGATGCCAGACATAATCCATCAGAGCGGAATATTTAACGAGTCGGGTGAGTCTTTCGCCGGATTTAAAAACCATTTCGACGCTGACGCATTCCGGTCCTAACCTATTGCAATTCCACTAACAGCTAACGTGCGCTTAATCGATTACAGCTCCAGTTTTCCTTCTGAGAGGCAGCTTAGGCATGCCAAAACTGTGGCTGCTACTGGTCGCCAACGTTGCCACTCAGTGAGCTTCTTAACAACAACTTACCACTAAAACACGACTTGCTTTTGCAATCTACGAGCACCCCCGCCCAACTTTATACTTGATGCGAGGCTTCACACGATCACCTCGTTTTGCTCCAGTTTGACTTACGCAAACGTCCTCGTCGCGACGTCTTCTCGTTAATCGCAAAATAATTCGGTCCGCTTCACGCAGGTACATCTGCACCAGGATCATCTTCTACATGATCTCCAAATACACTTCTCTGACGATCTCGCTCATGACGACCCTGAGAAAGTTTGCGTCCCTGGTGGTCTCCCTCGTCCACTTCGACAACAGCTTCACTCTCGGCCACTGGTTCGGCACTTTTTTCATATTCTCCGGAATGTTGCTGTTCGCGGACGAAATATTCGAGGAGATCCAACGCTTGTCGAGGAGGCGAACGACTCAGGCGACCAGACACGTGTCGAGGATGGAGTAGGGTTTCAACATCTCGAACCAGCTTTGTTTTTAGTTGATTTCGCACTTTTTTTAGGGCTTTTTTTGATCTACCTTTGCAATCAATTGCTTAATCAGCATTTGTTCATCTAGAGTGCTCAGTCATAGGAAAATGTTTTAGATATGATTTAATGACAACAGCTTATGTAATGCCTCTCCTAACCGCCCCTCAGTTTTGTGCCAAAAAATTATGAAACAGGATCATCTTTAAAAATATCATCTAACGACAGATTCTAGGCTAAATGAATTGTCTAGCCCTCAAGTTTTGGGCAGAATTACTGTTCACTAACAAGGCATAAATGAAAACTGTTCGCTTGCATTGGATACAAACTGTCTCATGGAGCCTGAGGTGTATTTTGCTTTCCAATGAGTGATTTGTGGATGTGTGGAATGACACCACCTCCAGCAATGGTGGCTTTGATTAAACTGTCGAGTTCTTCATCTCCTCTGATAGCGAGTTGCAAGTGGCGAGGAGTTATGCGCTTGACTTTCAAATCTTTACTGGCATTTCCAGCCAACTCCAAAACCTCAGCAGTGAGGTACTCCAAAATGGCGGCGCTGTAAACAGCAGCAGTTGCTCCGACACGCCCATGGCTGGTTGTGCGAGTCTTCAGGTGTCGATGGATCCTACCAACTGGGAATTGCAGCCCGGCCCTTGCAGACCTAGATATGGCCTTCGCTTTTGACTTTCCAGTATCTTTGCCAGCTTTACCGCCTGCCATCGTACTGATGAAATATCAACAATTGTGAATTAATAATTCCATTCGATTTAAATAAATAATTCCATCGAAAACAAACGAGCGGAGGCCTACTAACACAAACAATCACTACCGGAACAAAGCCTAAGCGCGAAACCTCCAAAGAAAGCAAATATAAGCGTCACCTATTTTCAAACTGGAGGCTGGCAATTTGAATTCGATAGCTCCAGCCTCTAACTGGCACTTTTATTCGCAGTGTGTTGATAATTGCATGCCTTTGATTTAAAATGCGGTAAAATTGAGTCCATAATTAATAATTAGGTAGGGGGAATTTTAGAGAGCTTCTGGAGTGTGAGAAGTCGATGTTTGTTGAAAATGGGTTAGGACACAAAATCTTGGTAATTATATATAGATATTGTTATATTTTGTCAAAGTTTATATCATTGAAAACAAGTTCTGACATAATAATCGCCATGAAACCCTTGTTTATATACGACGAAAATGTTTAAATGTGTTCTTACAAAATTTTACTTTCTGTTTTAATTATGAAAATATTTCTAAGCAGCTTAAAATAATATTAAAATTCCACTTAGGTTACTAAAATTAAAATTTTATAAGGCACAAATTTATGTCTTTGATAAAAATAATATTCTTGGCTGGTTCTCGAGGGTATTTGTCATTATCGATTTTGTTTTGTTAATTTGTTACCGATTGTTCGAATGGCAGATTATTCTTATCAAAGGTGGGGTGTATAGAATTTCGATTCCGCTTTTAGCTTCCAATAATACCTCTTGATTGACATTTTAAGCTTGCCAATGAGAAACGTAGCGACCACATTTCGCAAACTGTCCTCATTTCTTGGACCCATTACATTATTGATATGTGCAAATTTTGCTCCGTAGGAATGCTCGGTTATAACCGACGACGTTATTTTAGTAAAGAGGTTAACAATCTTTACTTGCTAATGAACACTTGTCAAGCGTGGGATAACTCTAAGCAAACAGAAATTAAGACACCCACTCTAATCTTAATATTTAAAAAAAAATTAAAATCATTGTCTTCAGACATGCACAAGACCATGGGGAAAACTCCTACCAGCCCACATACCCACCACAAGGTTTTCACAATTTTCCTTTTTGTCTAAAAAGCACATCATAACCTACTTCCTCTGTGGTTTTTGGATATTTAACCATTGCTTTGTTTAACAGCTCCAGCTATGGATAGGGGTGGTAATGACGTCCCGCCACCCTATGCTTTTGGTTCGGGCTATGAATCCAGTAGGGGTGGTGGTCCAATGAGAGGTGGACCCATGAGAGGTGGCCCAATGAGGAGTGAGCCAATGAGAGGTGGGGAATTAATGTAGATTTTAATCGTTGTTTGGTTGTTATGTCAGCTTAATTGCAAAGAAATTCTTCAATGCATTGTTGTTGCCTTATTGTAAGTCTCATGTGCTTTTATAAGGTAAATTATAACTGGACAGATTGTTACCTGAATTTGGATGATTTTAGGGTCACGAATGAAATAGCACTTTGTTGTCAAACAGTTGTTGTTTTGAAATATATATTAAAATATTTTGAAATTAATTTAAATTTCAAAATTAATTCCGACATCCTTTTGAATCGTGCAGGTGGTCCACCACAGAGAGGTGGATTTGGAAGAGGAGGATATCCTCCACCAGGATCAGGAGGGTGAGTGATTGAAATGCTGTCTTTGATCATAACCGACCATCTTTGTAGCCATAGTATTTAGTATCGGGAATTTGGAAGGATGAGTTAATTTTTAATTGTACATAAGTACGAAAGCAGGATATGATGAGACTGAGGCATTGGTATTATGCTTGGTTTAGTTGCCCATTCCATGGAGTGAAATGGTTATGGAACGTTTTGACCTGGTCTCTCATGTTGTGGTTATAAAAGAGAGCATTATTAATGTATTGCATGTACTGACACTGTCAGTTTTTTTTGAGAAGCCTGGGTCACCTGTCAAAAGCAATCAAAAGGTGTTGAAAGTGTTGGATGAGTTAAATGGGTGGGTTTCTTTGGGAAGGTTTAGAAAGTCTGATTGAATTGATAATGAGATCAAAATTACTTCTGATAAGCCTTGGATGTCATTAAATGAAGGTGATACAATGATGATATGTGAAAGTGTTTCTGGAATGATGGGGACAGATTTCCTCCCCAGAGGGGTGATTGCAGAGGAACGAGGGGAGGTGTTGGTGACCAGGGAAACATACGATGATATCAAATGATAACGTGCGATACGTTCGGGTCCTCGGGCTTTTTAAGGACGTTCTTATCGATAGGCTGCTCGCTCGTTGGGTATCAGAAGGAAGTCTTTGCAAACGTCAGGGATGCGTCGTGAATTCTAGGGTATCGTTGTTTACAACATCAGCAGATAATATTAACTCGTTTGATCATTATGACCATTGGTTCATTATAATAGTAAATGTTTATGCAATTGAATAAAGTAATCAACATGAATAATGATGATGATAATAAGGAGTGTATAGGGGTAAATTTATGTGTTAAGATTGTGGCATTTTTCAGATATAATAGAGCATATCAGGATGTTGACAAGGGCCCGTACCATGGTAAGTGATATACAGAGTATACAATCTCGGTGAAACTATAAGTCGAACGTCGGGTCATCGATAGCACGGCATAGCGATAGTTAAGGACCCTTAGGGTATGGACGCGTGGGTACGACAATCGAGAGAATGATGTTGTAATCATGTGGGCATTTGCTCGGTTCAATGTCAGGAATTTCTAGGATTGTCAGCCATGTGTAGCCACATTCGAATTAGGTTTGGCCAAGTCAGTCTATGCTATGATGGTATAGGCTTGGTATATTAGGCTGATGTGGTGCATGCACATGGTATATTGTACACGGTGCAAACACAGCTTACTATTAGGAATCATTTATGCGATAAATAAAGATTGGTATAATAGGTATGTTTGTATGAGCTAGGATGGTTTCAAATTAGGATTCAAAGCCTGATGTGGGTCATGTCATAAGGGATGTGACTAATCAATAGTTTTACACTTGAATTAACTTGCAAAGTTTATTAATAGTTTATTTAGTGTAAATTATGTTGTTTAGGAACATCAAAGTCTGAATGTAAATTATTTAAGCTGTGGAATTAAGTTCTAAGCTCTTTAAATTTGAGGTCTGAGTTAATTGTAATTGTGTTTATGATATTGTGGAGTGGGTTAAGGTTGGTTATAAAAGGCATTGGGTCTTGTGTTTTTCACCTAGGTAATATAAGATCACTGATGAGCTAAGCGACTATGAGTGCTGCTTCATTAATTGCATGTTTATCTCTGGCCCAATGTCTCTATTGGAAAATGTTTAGTTTCTTTGAGATAAGAGCATCAAAATGTTACCCGTCCGATGGCTCATGGATTCTCTCGTTAATTTCTTAGAAAGAGACGAATGGCGTTCCGGGGGACCTACGGCTCCTCCCCAGTCCTTCCCCCAAAGACCTCCCCAACCGAGGCCCCGGGGGAGCACCATCATCGTGCACAACCTGCCGCCTCGCGTCACGGAGCAAGACCTGCTCAACCACTTCGGATCTGCCGGTCACATTAAGGTCTTTGCTGAGTTTCTTCCAAAAAATTAAACAGTTGAACTAGGGACTCGACTTTGACGTTTGTTCTGCGATCTCTTCTTCAGATGGACCCCAGGACGAGACTTCCAGAGGTGTGGTTGGGTCCTCAGCCCGGAGAGGCCAGGATCACTTTCCAGGATTCACAGGTGGCCGTGAATGCAGTTCAATGGTACAACAGTTAGTGTCTCAATTTCTCGTGTCCGGTTAAAAAAATTCGTCCAAGACGTCTGCGCCGGCGTTTGTGCTAGAATTTCAACGACTCATCGTCATATGTGACTCATTTGTTTGGCACGTCGTCTCAAAAGCGCGCGGGTCTAGCAAATGGCAGCAACAGGTGAAACACTCGTCCAAAACCCGGATTGCATGCAATCGGCTTTCTTGCAGAGGAATGCTGAATGCAGCAGCAGCAGCACTGAACAATCTAAAATGAAATAAAAATTTACCATTTCCAATAATAATTGATTTTAGTTAAATATTTATTAAATAACGTAATCCAATTACAGACGGAGACTTCCAGGGCAGCGTAATCCACGTGGAAATGGACGAAACCATGGAACCTCCGCCGATGCCGCATTCCATGGGTAGGATGCCCATGAGAGGAAGAGGTTATTGCATGGTTTTTTTTATTAAATATTCTTAATTAAGAAATTAATTATCAATGTCACATCGTATTGTATGAAGTAATAATATGAAGCTTAATTAAAGAAATTAATCGTTTGCATGTTTAGGCGGTCCAGGAGGACCGGGCGGACCTCCGCCTCCTCACAGGGGGGACAGGTATCCTCCCCAGAGGGGTGGATACGGGGGAATGAGGGGAGGAAGGGGCGACCAGGGAAGACCATCGTTCGAGAGTCAGTGTTTTAGTCTTCAAAATTCTTGTTTCACTTTGTTGATGTTGATGAGTTTATGATTGCATTAACAATATTTATTATTGGTTGTGTTCAGTGATGATGATGAATTTTTTCTTGCTTTCCAGAAAGAGATGGTGATTGGATCTGCGCGAACCCGTAAGCGACCTTCGACCTCTCCTGTACTTCGGAGGTCGTTCGCCTCCAAAGTTCGATCCCGACTGACATTTTCTTTTTTAAATCGTTTCAGGAGCTGCCAAAATACGAACTTCAAGTGGAGGTCAGAGTGCAACAGGTGCAGGGCACCCAGGCCGGACGGCGACGGCGGAGGTGAAGTGACTTCCTATTGGCTGAATAGCAATGATATTATCTGTAATGATAATAATATCATTTAAAATAATAACATTATTATTAATATACATTATTATAATAACATTATTATCATTTATTTTATTAATCTATGTATTTCCAAAAGTAATCGTTCAATAATCCCTATTTTGTCAATCGTTAATTGATCTCATTGACCAATCAACTTGCAGATTGCCCTCCGAACATGAACGGAGACTTCGGAGATGAGGAGAGGTTCAACTCGAGACCTCCGTTTCCGCCTGGACGTGGAGGACCGAGGGGGGGTCGGGGCTACCCTCCGAGGGGCATCGGGAGGCCGTCGTCGTTGGGGAGAGGAGGATTCGGAGGAAGAGGAGGAAGGGGAGGAATGTCGGATAGGGGGAGAGGAGGCTTTGCTGGCAGAGGAGGCCCCAAGTGAGTTGGTTGCGTGATGATGATAATGATGCTGATGGAGGTGTGTGCTGTAGATGCATGTGTTTGGTATATTAATGTTGTTGCTGATTGAGTTTTGTGAATGCATTTATTTGGCTTATTTTAAATTTTATTTTTAAAATTATAGTGGAAATTGGAGGCAGAGGCCATATTAAGCGTCCCTTCCAGGACCTGTGTCGGACCACTTTCTACTACGTTTCGAGGTGTCGAAGCACGAAAGGTTCCGACGTCGAACTGTTTATTTAAACGTCGCGAGATGTCGCCGCAATGAACTCGTCATGGCGACAAATCGAATAAAATCTTGTTTAATTTTATTATTTTTCTATGAAAAACGATTATTGGCTGAAGACTTTGAGTGGAAAGTTATTTTGCTTGGCATTTGTTTGGGGTTGGGTTGGTTGGTTGGTCGGTCGGTGGGTCGGTGGGTCGGTTGGTCGGTTGGTCGGTTGGTTGGACTGAGTCTTGGTTCCTGATTGAAGCCAGTTGCAACAAATCATGGATTGTTGAGTCAAATAATCAAGTTTGAACTTTTTTGATGTTGTTATCACCTGGTTGCAGGTTTTGATTGTTGATGTTGCATTGAGTTGCGTGTGGATGCAAGTTATAAACAGTGGATAAATATATTTAATAAATAGATAATTTATAAATATCTGATTAATACATTAAATTCACCAATAAATTAATATTTAATCTGTAAATAGTTTAATGGATATAATATATATAGTCAAAAATTATGATAAATTGAAATTATATATTATACATTAAATAACATGTTTCAAAATATGATTGCATATATACATATCAAGTATGAGATGTATTTGTTTGGTCACATGGAACTATTGTTATGAGGATATTTTGGTTGCTTCCACTTGCACAACAATTGGTTTGTTGTTGTTGTTGTTGTTGTTCAACATAATACAAATAACTTTATATTATGAATTATTGAGTATAATGAGTATATTATATTGTGAGTTTATTATGATATGCAATGTTATTTGATGAGTGCATAATTTATGTTAAGCAGAACAAATACAATGTAATGCTTTAAATGATAAATCTTTGACCATGGAATGTTTAATTTTTGTCTTGTCCTGAATTACGTTGACGTAGGATTGGAATCCTTAGAAATTCAATTGCAGGACGAGAGACGCATTTTTTATAAGGAGAATACAAAACAAGATGGAGATTATCGATCTCTGGTCGTTGCCGGTGGTGATGATGATCGTCACAAGGCTTGAGGTTATGATGATGATGATGGTGGTGATGATGATGATAGTCATGATATTGGGAATAGTGGAACTAGGTCACGATTGTTACTTTTGCCGGCATCTTCATCGTCATCGTCATCATCACCGCATCACTTAACAACGGGTCATTAAATCAAAGATGGAGGAGATCCACTAATTTCGATGAGCCCATCACCTGATTGGCTGCAAATTAAAGCAACCATCATCATAATTATATCCATAATCATCTTCATCACCGTCACCAAACAACATCTGAATGGCAGAGCAAGCCGTAAACATTAATTATAACGATGATGGTAATAATAATAATAATAATGATAATGATAATAATAACATGCTTAATAATAATAATAATAATAATAATAATGTTATTAATGCTAATAATAAATAAAATAAATATTAACAAATTCCATAATAACGTTGTTATTATATTTATTGGATTGTTAGCGAATAAGCTGACGCCGTCATCGACACCAACAGGTCATGACCCCCGCGGATGATGTCACGTGACGGAAGATCATAAATAAGCGAAGATAGCTCGTCAATGGCGGACGGAAGGAGGAATTGAATAATTTATCAGACATGAGCGCGCCTGGAAAAATGGCCGATTGGTGAGGTGTTATTAATAACAAGGTGAATAAAAATTAATTAATTATTAATTAATTGATTATTTTTTTAATTATCAATGGGTTATGATAAGGATCATTTATAATAACCTTAATAATGATAATCGACGATTAATCAAGTCATTTAAATTAATTAATTAAATTATTAAATTAAATTAATTTATTAAATTAATTATTAAATTAATTATTAATTTAAAAAAGTTAGTTGGCCTGAAATATTTATAAGGATAATTTGTTAATTCTTAAAGATTTAGTTTTGTATTTCATGATGTTATCATCATCATCATCATCATCATCACAATCACCGCCATCGTCGTCGTCATCATCATAATCTCGACTGTATATTGCTCAGAAATTAGGCCATGATTGACGGATAGTTGACTGGATGAATGAACGACGGAATGAACGACAGAATGAATGGTGAAGAACTAAAAGAAGGATGTCACTCCATTTATTTCACGTCGATTAATAGGAACGGGCGTAAGGGCTCTTGTAATTCTGCAAATGAATGAATGAATTGATGGATGAATGAATGAATGAATGGAGCCGTGGATGGATGGATGGATGGATGGACGGACAGACGGACCGACGGACGGATGGATGAATGAATGAATGGATGCACGATGGGATAGCTGGTTGAGTGATTATGAATCGTATAGTCCCAGTCGATAGAGCGCTTAATGAATTCGTGCCAAACGTACTTTCGGTCAATCAATCAATCAGTCAATCATTCGTTCAATCAAGCCAAAGACAGGTGTTGAGTTAATGTGACACCTGCTAGATACCTGCATCCACAAGGGATGTGAGTAGTTTGATAAATGGATGGACGGATGGGTGGATGGATGGATGGGTTTTTGTGGTTTTTATGAACTAATGAATGAATAAATGAATGAATGAATGAATGAGTGAGAGATTGAGCGAAAGAATGAGTGAAATTTATTATCTTAATCAGGTCGCTTCGTCAGCTTGATATCCATGTATATTTCATTTCTTGCCTGTTTTAATAATTCATGTTTCTGTCTCGTTGGGCGTAATTTATGAAAACAATAATAACTATAACTCTTAGAAATAATAAAAATAATATTAATTAATCTTATTATTAATATTAATAGTAATAATTATTATAATATTAAAATATAATATTAAGGTCATAAACTAGTTCACAGTTTCAAAACAATATATTTATTAATAACAACATGTTCTTATAAAAATAATAATAATTGCATTGCTGTGGTCTGCTAATTAATTAGGCAACATATTTTATGATATTAAATTTCATAATGTAATTATAATTATTATAAATTAATAATTATATAATTTTAATTATTATTATTATGCGCCATAAATGAAGCATTTAATTTAACTGATTCATTAAAAGAAAAAAAAAGTGCATTCCTCTGACTTAGGCTCCAACGGCCTCGTTTCTGATTGGCCGGGAGGAGGAGCACGTGATCGACCACGTGACCGGAAGCGCGGAACATGAAAAGGCGCGGACCGGTCGGAGGGATGCATCTCGTAAAGAGATGGCATCGATTGAAAAGAGATTCTGAAGTTTATCTCGGGCTTTTGATCTCGACAGTGACGTCACTATGACGTCATAATTATTGCTGCGATCTTATCGCTCACTCGGACTAGTGTACCGCGTGTGTGTGTGTGTGTATGTGAGTGTATATATATATATGTATATATGTGTATATATAAATGTGTGTGTGCGGTGGTGGTGGCGGCCATGTTGGATTGATTGAAAATTCTTCTGAGGATTTATTGCTACCACGATTCCAATCAAATCTCTCCTTCTCCACATGAAGAGTATTGGTCTTTCTCGTCTCTTTCTGCCAGTCCTTGTGATCGTGTGCATCTGTGCGTGCGTGCCAATTTGTGTGCGTGTGAGACGATGACGTAGGGTTATAATAACGATAATCCATCCATCGATCCATCCATCCGAAGCCCTAATGGATGATCGCTTTTTTCCATGAGTTTTGAAACTAATTTTCAATTTCCCTTTGATGCTTTTTGAAGGTTTTAAAATTGAAATGTTTTAAAATGTTTTTAAGATGGATGGATGGATGGATGGGTGGGTGGGTGGGTGGGTGGGTGGATGGATAGATGGATAGATGGATGGATGGATGGACGGACGGATGGATGGATGGATGGATGGATGGATGGATGGATGGATGGATGGACGGATGGGTGGATGGATGGATGGATATCTACTCGCTTAGCAGATGGAAAAGCGGAAGATGTCGCGGTCTCCAGGACGAGAAAGTTATGATTGTTTCCAGCCACTTCCGCGATCGTCGCTGGAATGATGGATCGAAGGAAGAGAAAAGCTGGAAGAGATGATGACGACGACGACGACGATGAAGGTGATGATGATGCTCACAAAGATTATTAAGATGGCGGCTATGGTAATGATAATGCTGGAAGCGATGGTGACGTATGAACGATTGAAGCTTAGTTGGATGAGATGAATGGACAGATGGTAGCGGATGACAGGAAGGGGTGGTTGGATGAAGTGATTATTGAAAAAAAGGTTGGTTAGAAGGCCTGTAAGGTGGATGGATGGATGGACATACGAGCATACGGATGGATGGATTGAAGGTGAATGGGTTGATGGATGGATGGATGGAAGGTGAATGGGTTGATGGATGGATGGATTGAAGGTGAATGGGTTGATGGATGGAAGGTGAATGGGTTGATGGATGGAAGGTGAATGGGTTGATGGGTGGATGGATGGATAGTGGATGGATAGTGGACGGAAGGATCAGAAAATTCCGGGGAATGAATCCCGCACATGGGTTGATTTATGAAGAGGAGAATGATTTATTTTGCTTCTGTTTTGCTTCTATTTTTGGAGGATCCACGAAGCACAAATTTTCCATAGTTTTGTGTTCATAAATTTGTTTTTTTTAAAAATCTCATCAAATCAGATTATAATTTGAAGAATATATTCCCCAAGATACAATATATATCACAAGATACAATATATATCACAAGATACAATATATATCACAAGATACAATATATATCACAAGTTGCAATATATATCACAAGATACAATATATATCACAAGATACAATATATATCACAAGATACAATATATATCACAAGATACAATATATATCACAAGATACAATATATATCACAAGATACAATATATATCACAAGTTGCAATATATATCACAAGATACAATATATATCACAAGATACAATATATATCACAAGATACAATATATATCACAAGATACAATATATATCACAAGATACAATATATATCACAAGATACAATATATATCACAAGATACAATATATATCACAAGATACAATATATATCACAAGATACAATATATATCACAAGATACAATATATATCACAAGATACAATATATATCACACAAGTTGCAGAACATGGCCAGTTGTGCTTCTTTCCAAATGCAAATGCTTCTTTTGTTGTTATCGTCGACACCACCCTCATTACTATAGTATATATATTGATTTAATTAATTAAATAAATAAATAAATAAATAATTAAATAATTAATTAATTAATTAAATTTGTTGATTCCTTATCCAGGCGAAGACCATTGCATGACAATGGTTTGTTTTGTCTTCATCTTAAATAACAACAATTCATTTGTTTGGCTTGAATGGAATCAATTTATTATAATTATTATTATATTATTATTAATATATAATTAATATTTTATTAATATAATTAATAATTGATTAATAAATGATAGTAATTATAATTATGCAATAAATTATATGATAATGATATAGTAATAATAATAATTATAATAATAATAATTAACCCTAACCCTAACCCTAACATAATAATAATTATATCACAAGTTGCATAATAATAATAATTATTATTATTATAATAAATTACGATATCTGAAGTTGTATTTTTTAAAAACATTTATTTTTGCTTATTTGAAAGCCATATTTTTGCGTGTTTTTCCAATTTCTTTTTAATTTTCCCAAATTATTCAAAAATTCAATTTTTTTTTTTTGTTGAGAAATACTTTTGAAGCGAACGCTCTCTGCACGACATGTTTCTTTTGAAATGAATTCTTTCCTGCAACAACTCGTCAACATTTCAACGACTTCCTCAACATGTTGTTGTTGCTCGACAACAAATCATTCTCCCCAAATTTTGTAGCGCCAACTTCCTCTCTTTCTTTCCGATGCAATGTTTCTTCTCGTAGATAGAACCTCCATCATTGTCTTAATGTATCGCAAAGCATTTTGAATGCAGGGTTAATCTTTATGGGAAGGGTATAAACTCTACTGGCGCTGTCTTAATCTTCCCGACTAATTCGTCTTCCGAGCTTCAGACGTACGAATGAGTGGTTTTGGGGGAATTGGGTGGTGGATGGGTAGAAAGGTGGGTGGGCAGAAAGGTGGGTGGGTGAAGGGCTGTTGAGAGTGCGATGCAAGGAAAGATTGAACGGTTTGACCGACCACAGAAGCCCTGGGGAATAGAAAGCTGCACAAATGGTTCATCGCTTCTGACAGCATACACAAGGCTCTTTATGAATCAAAATGTTGTTGCTGTTATTAATGACATCATTAAAATTATCGTATTGTTTATAATAATTTTATTAATAATTATAACAATAATAATAATAATAATAATAATAATTTATAATAATTATTAATCAAATTATTATAAATTGTATTATTTTATAAAGCTATTCTGGGTCACGTTTGTTAGTCACTGGGACGACCAGTAAATCTGGAATTTGAAAAAGAACGATGATGACGACGATGATGACGATGACGACGACGATGATGACGATGATGACGATGATGACGACGATGATGACGATGATGACGACGATGACGACGACGATGATGACGATGATGACGATGACGATGATGACGACGACGACGGATTGGATAAGTTTGCTGCGATTTGTCAGGAGGGTTTTCATTAGAAACTTCTCTCGTTCCAGATTTGAATACATGAATAAATTAATACATTAAGTCCGAGAAAGGCATTTGTTAACTCTCTCTCTCCTCGACACTCAACATCTCTTTTGTTGTGTCATTCATTGTAATGACTTGTATCCGTCAGCCTCCTTCTCATCTTCTTCATCGTCATCATCATCATCATCATCATCATCACCACCACATTCATCACAACAGCATCAATGACGACGACAACAACAACAACGACGACGACAACGCAGTTCACTTCCAACCATCACCACCTCCACCTCCACTCCACCCAACTCCCCCCACAACATTTTCCAACTCACGGAGACCTAATCGCCAGCGGACTCAACTCGTACAACGTTTCCTTCTTTCACGAAGCTCAACAAATTGTTCTTTATCGCCAGACCGTGGGGACTGTGGAACGGGGACATCGGACAGGGACGGGGTGGGTATAGGGTGAGTTTGGGGCTGGCCCCGGGGTGGATGAGGAGAGGAGACCGAGGCCCCGTTAGGCATTGTCGGCGTCGTTGGGTGGTTTTGAGCGGCGATTAAGAGGGAAGTTGTAAACGTTGTAAACAGGGTTTCAGGTCTCAGACGTTTACAATTAAACGTGATTGGCTGACAAATTAATTTATTCAAAGCTGCTTTCATCCACTCCTTCGCTGCATCTGTTCCGTCCATCCGCCATTTTTATGACCTCCGATGTTAGGTTCTTTGTTTTTGTATAAATAATTTAATAACAAATAATTTTTATTATTTCTCCAAAATTCTTCAATAATTATAATTATTCTATCTTTTTTAATATTTTAAATTCAATAAAAATTAAAAGGAAATGTTTAGAAAATAATTCTTGTTTCTTGTTTCTCGGAAGTTCAATCAATTCCTAACTGAAGCTTCAACGCTTTCGAGGGCAAATAATTGAAATGATATTATTATTATTATTATTATTATTATTATTATTATTATTATTATTATTAGTAATTTATAATATAAAATATATGAGTAATAATTATTTAATAATATTTTTATTGCTACATATTAATTGCAACAATTAAACTATTTAATGTAATAAATATTTCAAATGGAAATGCAGAGAAACATTATTATTATTATTTTTTTTTTATTATTAAATTGATTTGGTAAAAAATTAAATAAAAATCAATTTGTAGCAAGAAATAAGGAATCCTTGTTCATCTTATTGTTAGGCATGCCTCGTAAGTGAGGAACAAACACGACAGGATCAAATTCTCATGGGAAACTCTTTTATTCTCACCTTCTGTCCATTTTCCAAAGGAAAGGGGGGCGGGGCAAACACGATGACGTCATCGCACAATAACTGACATCATCATCACCATCATCATCAACAAAAATACTGCCTCATCAACAATCCTCCTCCTCCTCCTCATCATCATCATCACCATCACCACCATCACCATCACCACCATCACCATCACCATCACCACCACCATCACCATCATCATCATCATCATCAAATTACTGTCTCATTTATCATGACCGATCAACAATCATTATCATCATTATCGGTTGCACTCACCCACCTTCGAAAGGTATTTCAAGGAAGGCTTCCTCATCTTCCTCCTCCTCCTCCTCTTAAAGATGGTTGAGGTGTGAAGTTTACAAGGATCAATTTTTTACTCCTCAGTCTCCATGGTGATGGATCGACCGACGGTTCGATTCTCGCCCCTCGGGATTTACGCCCAGCTCTCCGACTAAACATCTCCACGGATGTTGTCTTCCTCTCCCCTCCATGGGCCAACCCTATACCCCCCCCCATGGCCTAACCCTATACCAACCATGGCTTAACCCTACCACCCGCAGTCAGTCCATACAGTCCGTCGCTTTCTGAAATAACCAGCAAACGGTGGTTCTTTACGGATTTTGATTGATGTCCACGATCGAGAGAATGGATGAATGGACGGATGGACGGATGGGTTGATGAATGGATGGTAGACTGGATGGATGGATGGATCGATGGATGAATGAATGAATAAGCGGGTGTTTGGATGTGCGGACGGACGGACGGACAGATGAATTAGGGAAATAATAAAAACAAAGAACTTAAAACATCGACTGACTGACTGACTGCAGAATGAATGAATGAATGAATCGGAAAAACAGACACTTGTTCCTGAAGCGTTTGTCCGCCTTATTTGCAGTTCCTTCCGAGTACTTTGTACTTTTGGCTCGAGTACTTTTACTCTGTCTGTCTGTCTGTCAAGTGCTTGAACGAAACTCTTGGTACTCGTCCGATTATGACGACGAAGACGATGATTGCCACGACGACGACGACGACAATGATGATGGTGATGGTGATGATGATGATAATGAAACTCCTCTTGATGGCATTAAATACCGATCTGGAAAGAATTGTTTGTCACTCATTCATTCGAATGAAGGAAAGAAAAAGAAAAGAAAGAAGTTGCAGAGAAAAATTGCTGGAAGAATTGAAGAAAGTTATCGGGACGTTGGTACAAGGGAAAGTAAAGAAGAAACGTATTGACCATCTCTTCCAACACCGCGGTCAACTGATGTATATGACAGGCAGTCACATCCGGGTTTAAATCAAAGCCCTCAATTCCACTACCCCCCAAACTCCACCCAAAGGATCCACGTTCCGTCCATCACCATCCATCCACCCATCCATTTGTCCATCCATCCATCCAGCCAGCCAACATCATCCTCTTCATCACTAACCGACGGAGTCTCAGACCATTGATTCAAAAGTCCAAAAATCGTGGCAACCATCCACGTGCCACACATTCAACTTTCAACCACCCACATCCAACCACATCCACCCAGTCCCCCCCCCCCCGCAATGGAGCTTCACTTTCACCTTTTGAACTCCTTCTTCCGCTTTCCGTTTCATCTCGCTCCATGACTTCCGGTGGCCACGACGATGATGATGATCTCTTCATTTTTTAGAATCTTTGGTTCCTCGGAGTCGTCGGTTCTGCTACTGCTCTTGTTATTGTGACGACGACGACGACGATGTTGATGATGATGATGACGACGATGATGTAGGTGGCATGATGAAGGGTTAATATTGTCGTTTCTAGTTTCATTGAAATTACGTCATTTACTAACTAATTATTTAAGAAATAATATTTTATTAACACCAATTATATTACATCATCGTCATCATTATCATCACTCAGTACGAAAAGGATGAATGGAAGAGAAGGAGAAGGAAGAAGAGGGAGAGAGATGCAGAGGCTGGAAGGGTTGAACAGGAGTAGTATAAGTTCGGACAACCGCAACGCACTCGGATCCTTGACGGAAACTGAAGATGACGACGACGACGATGGTGCCGTTGTTGCCTGTTTTTAAATTATGATTTATTATAATAATAATAATTAAAAATAAAAAAATAATAATAACATTATAATTAGAAAAATGATTATAATAATAAAAACATTGTGAATAACATTCGAGAGCCAACGATGTTCAAAGACTTACTGCATGGTAATGCAAGTTAAATATTATTGCTGAATAATAATATAAACTAATATAATAATATAATTTAGTATAATATAATATATTTTTGTGATTAAATAAATAATAATATCATTAAAATAATTAATAAATATTAATTCTGTCGAACATTGCGAAGGTCTTCATCCCCGAATATAATTTAAATAATAATTAATAATTAAATAATAATTAATAATTAAATAATAATTAATAATTAAATAATAATTAATAATTAAATAATAATTAATAATAATAAAAATTAATTCTTAAATTATTGATGGTTTTGATGACCGCGAGTCATGATAATGATCACGTGATGCTTTGAAAGGGAAAAAGCCTTTGAATTCGCACAAAAACTTCAAACTTTGATTCAGGATTTAGTCGAGGTGAGTCATGATGACGATCACGACGACGAAGATGACAACGACGACGATGATGATGACGATGATGACGATGAAGATGATTATGGCGGTGATGATGATGATGGTTATGATTGTGCTATTGCAATGATAATGACGAGGGGGATGAATTTAAAAGCATTTATTTTTCCTTCATTTAAAAAAAAATAATCGTAATAATAATAATAATAATATTTATGATGTGATCATCCAAGTATAATGGAAATGCAAATATTGCAAAGTTGTGTAATCATTAAAAACATAATTAATTTAAAATATTAAATAAATAATTTTACATATTAAATAAATAATTTCATAAAATTATTAATTTATTTGGACACGAAATATGTTCGCCATATTTAATAATTTGTCAAACTTTTATCAAAATTTTCGTTCTTAAAAAACTATTTTGTTTTTAATTAAATAAAATTAGTTTTAATTCACTTTAAGAATTCACTTCAACAATTCACTTTAAGAATTCACTGCACGAATTCTTGCAATTAATTTCTTAATGGATTTAAAAGAATTCCACAACAAATGTTTTGTTTTTGTTTTGAATTTTTAAGTTTTTCTTTTGTGAAACAATAAAATTGTGATTTTAATAAATACAAATTACTTTTTAAATGTCTTTAAATGTTCAAGTAAATTGATTGTGACGACGACGACGACGATGATGGTGACCACGATAATGATTAAAATCAAAAACTCGACTGTGGAGTAATTAATAAATTTATTGTCATTAATTCAAACAAATAATAAATAATAAATTATTAAATTTTAAATATTAAATATGAATATAATTGCAGGTTATTTTAAAAATAAACTCAATTTAAACTAAAAATCTTTGGCGTGGTGAAGCCGTTGATGATGGACGGATGGATGGATGGACGGACGGACGGATAGATGGATCAATGGACGATTGGATGGATGAATTTGGCGCAGGACTTAACGCCCAACTGCAATTCTTAGTTATGCTGATCGCCTCATCCGGAATAATGTCCTGGAAATTCCCAGAAAGTTATTTTTAGCGCGGAAGTAAAGTCAAATGTCCCAAATGTTTTCCATTGCACAGACAATGTTCATCCGAGCGTGACATATTCCAAAGTTTTGTTATAAATTGTTTTCCTTTATTATTGAAAATTCTTCAAAATGATTTATTAATATCATTAAAGTACAAAATTAACCATAATTATTATCATAATAATAATAATAATAATAATAATAATAATAATAATAATAGAGTATTGGTATTTTATTCATTCAATCTCTCATCGGCCTCTCAATCTTTCAATCTCTCAATTCTCAAGATTTCAATGGTCTACCTTTATTTACCTGTCCTCATCACGACTTCCTCCTTAATCCAGGTGTGCATTCTGCTGTAGAATGACTCCTTTAATCTGGTTCAATAATATTAATTGCTAATAAATAATAATAATAATAATAATAGTAATAATATTAATAATAATAATAATGTTAATAAAATATATTAATAATAAAATAATAATTTCTTAGACACGCCCGGTCTGCCATACATTTTCCTTCTTTCTTTGTCCCATTCACGGAACTTCTGACAAACGATGAGAGGAGATCATTATCATGACGTCCAATGAGAGGGGATCATTATCATGACGTCATGAACACGTCACAGGCGTCATATTGAGGAACCGAGCGTTGAATGGCCATGTTTCCGGTGATGATGATGACGACGACGACATCATAATTTGTTGTTGTTTTTTTTTATTAAATAATTAAAGAATTACTAATTAGAAAAAAATGTATTATGAATGTTTTAAAATGAATTAAATATAAAATGAATTAAATATAAAGTGAATTAATAATAAAGTGAATTAAATATAAAATGAATTAAATATAAAATGAATTAAATATAAAATGAATTAAATATTAAATAAATTAAATATTAAATGAATTAAACATAAAATGAATTAAACATAAAATGAATTAAATATCCTTATTATCAAACGTTTGCCACAAGTGCTGATGAAAAACAATTTCGTTTTTGGCCAAAAACGTACAAAATACGCCAAACCTTCGCTTGATACCTGGTGATGGCCGAAGCCAGTTATTATGCACCTGTATTGGTTCTTGCGCACCTGGTCACCTATTAATAATCACACTTTATATTGCGTGGATCACGTGACTGAGCCCGGAAGCACCCGTCCTCGCAATCACAAACAGTCGTCGTCGTCGTCGTCATCATCATCATCATCGTCGTCGTCGTCGTCATCATCGTCATCGTCATCGTCATCATCATCATGGTCATCATCATCATCATCGTTTACTGCGACGACAACCATTGTGAAGCACTTGCGGCTCCTTCATGGATCCAATTGTCTGCAAATTATTTTTATGAAATATCCGACAGATTTGTGATAATTTATTATTATTATTATTGTTATTATTGTTATTTTTGTTACTATTATTATTATTATTATTATTATTATTGTTAATGATGACGAATAATTTTATTTTGTATATATATATGAATTATAATAATGGACATTTGGAGGAATTCATTCAATCTATTATCGCCCAAGCCGTTTACGATCACGTGCCCGGTTTAAGCAAATCAGAATTCCTTGTGCTCCATTTTCTACTTCTTTTTACTTCATTTGAGCAAAAAAATTGAGAAAATTTTTCAAAATTTCATTCAGAATTTCTTCGACCGAAAAGTTGAAAATAAACGTCTTCAAGAAATTCCAGGGTGTGTTTGGTAGGGTGGGTGTGTTTGGTAGGGTGGGTGTGTTTGGTAGGGTGGGTGTGTTTGGTAGGGTGGGTGTGTTTGGTAGGGTGGGTGTGTTTGGTGGCGTGGGGTGACACGATTGGGTGGGTTGTTGCTGTGATTTTGTTGGGTTGTGTCACTTATCACAGACGATGCTTGTATTGGATGATGTTAGGAATGTTTATTAGGAAATAAAGGAAATTGTTCAAGTTATTATTTTATTATTTAGAAGTTGTTAGACGTGATTGATTTGATTGAAGTAGTTGTTTTGATTGATATATGACTGATGTGGTTGATGCGGTTACGTTTCTGCATTCATCCACACGTCCATCCATCCATCCATCCGTCCATCCATCCACCCTTCCACCCATTTTCGACCGCGTGTCCTGAGAGCCACTCCGACCAAGAAATGAGATTTATTTGAGCAGACGATACGCGCTTTTGAAGATCAAGATGCCATCGAGATGTTGCTGGAAAAATGCTGTCGATGATGATGATGGTGATGATGATGATGATAACGAACATGTGCAACAATAATAACCATGATGATCATCATCATCGTCATCATCATCAATGTACTCATATCTATGGTGCTCTTCATAACATCGTGTCTTGAATCTAATGCCCTTCTAAATAACTCTCACGATAGCATCTTCGATAATAATAATAATAATAAAAAAAACCATCATCATTATAATCATCATCGTCGTCGTCATCGTCATCATCATCATCATCATCATCATCTATAGGCAATCGTTCTGACCTCACAGAAAGTAGTTATTGGAGGCGGACGAGTTATGATGGTCGTGAGAAGGAATGAAAAACAGGGACCATTAAAACATCGGCTTCTGCATTTACTTGATCGTCACTTTACTTCTCCATCCACCTATCCGTCCGTCCATCCATCCATCCATCCATCCATCCATCCATCCATCCATCCATCCATCCATCCATCCATCCATCCATCCATCCATCCATCCATCCATCCATCCATCCATCCATCCGTCCGTCCATCCATCCATCCATCCATCCATCCATCCATCCATCCATCCATCCATCCGTCCGTCCATTCATCCATCAATCCATCCATCCACTTATCCATCTATCTACTCATCCAACTATCCATACATTCATCTACCCACCCACCCATTCACCCACCCACCCACCCACCCATTCATCCACCCACCCACCCATTCATCCACCCACCCACCCATTCATCCACCCACCCACCCATTCATCCACCCACCCACCCATTCATCCACCCACCCACCCATAGATCCACCCACCCACCCATAGATCCACCCACCCACCCACCCAGCCATCCTTATATCCGGCGCCAAAGCAAGCAGAAGGTGGTGCATAATTATTGATAAAATCTGAATGATCGAGCGTCCTTATCACAGAAGAGTTTGCCTTCCTTAACGAGTTTCGTCGGCCGCAGCCGCAGACGCCTCCCTTAATGCGCTCGGACGCCCTTATCGCCCGCGCCGCTTATTTCCGCTCACGTGATTTGATTTTCCCGATTATCGCTCGCCGTTCCCGAGACGCTTGTAGTTGTCGATGTTGTTGTTGTTGTCGTTTGTTAATATTTTAAATAAATATTATCAATCATGCTGTTGTTGTTGGAAATTCTCGTTTTTATGTTTATTATTATTATTATGAATTATTATTTTTTATTTAACAAATCCTCAAATAATAACAATAATAATAATAATAATAATAATAATAACAATTATATTTATAGTTATCCATCCATCCACTCAACCATCTACAATCATTATTTTTATTATATTAGAATTATTTATTATTTTTAATTAATTATTATTCAAAAATTATTATTATTATTATTATTATTATTATTATTATTATTATTATTGTTATAATGGATCTAAGCAAATCGTAATAATAATAATAATAATAATAATAATAATAATAAGTAATTATTAAATTGAAAATAAATGAATGACTTGAAACGTAATGACCCCCAGCTGGACATGGAAAGACTTAGCAGTGGAGCAGGTCACATTCTGTTTGCCCCGGGAATTTCCCACGATGCCAAAAATAGATGAAGACAATTTTCACTAGGATGCCTGAAATATTATGCTGCTGTCTGACCAGTTTGACTCTGATGAATAATAAATTCATAATTATTATTCAATAATATTTAAATAAATAATCATGAATAATAAATAATAATAAATTCATAATTATTATTCAATATTATTGAAATAAATAATAATACATTCATAATTATTATTCAATTCATTCATAATATGTAAAGGAAAATGATCATTGTATTTATAACGCAATATAATATAAATTATATAATAATAATAATAATAATAATAATAATAATAATAATAATAATAATAATAATAATAATAATAATAATAATAATAATAATAATAATAATAATAATAATAATAATAATAATAATAATAATTGCATTATTGAGTGTAATCGTGTTAAGTGTGTCACGTGTGATCATCATTATCATAATCTGAAATTGTGAAGAACTTTGTTCGAGACGAGCGCCAGTTCAGCAGTTATTGA
>CM067535.1:9344700-9432200 GCA_034509925.1 Hirudinaria manillensis | reverse complement strand
CATCCGTCATTCCACGTAACCGCCCCAAGGATGAGTTGAATCGAATCACCTGACAGTGGAGACGTACGTCTCTCCTCCACTGCTTCCATCTTTCACTCCACGTTTCGCAACTCACGTGGGAAGGACAGCAACAGATGGAAGCCACGAGTCAAAATCCATTTCAGGAGGATTTTTATGGTGTTTTGCGGCGCGAAAGTCATCGGGCATCCATCTCCAGGACGGACGGACGGACGGACTGATTAGAGGATAGATGGACGGATGAGAGGGTGGATGGAAGGATGGAATGATGGAAGGATGGATGGATGGATGGATGGACGGACAGACGGTCGGACGGACGGATGGATGGATGGATGGACGGGTGAAAGAAATGTGGTGTAAAATGCATATTTAGTGGCTTGGAAGCTGCTTTTGCTCGCATTAAAACTGAAAAGGAAAATTTTTTTTTTATAAAAAATTATTTTTAAAATTTATTTTAAAATTTATTTTTGCATTGAAAACAATTTCCCTTTTATTGAATTAAAAACACAAAAAAATGAAATTTTAAAAGCTACTTTACAATCGTTTTCTTTTTTTTTGAAGCAGAGATTTCTTGAATGGAAATAGAAAACATTCGTGTCTTTTCTCGAAAATGAGTTCCTTCCTTTCATCATTCGTGCACCCCATCCTCGTACCGAGACCACCGTTGATCAACAACAACAACAACATCTTCTTGGTCGTCGTCGTCTTCGTCCTCCTCTCCAGCAACAACAACAACATCTTCAACAGCAACAACAACAGCAAATCAATCGCCATGGCAACACAGACTATCCACCTCCGCTACCAGATGAAAGAAGAAGTCCCCACTGGTTATTTCGTCGGCAACGTGGCCAAAGACGCCTTCAAAGATTCCGACGACCTCCACCACGTCTCCAACTTCCGGTTCAAGTTCTTGACCACGCCCACCGTTCGGATTCAAATCGACGAGACCAGCGGTGACCTTAGAGTCAGCGGAAGGATCGACAGAGAAGCCCTCTGCGGCCGTGGACTCGAAGCTGCCGACGTTGCCGGGCACCTGAGAGAAGGTGTCCGACTGAAGGGATTGACCGGTGGCGTCAGTTCAAACCATCACGAGACCGACGGTTCGTACCATCACCACCCGGTCGAGGTGTGTAGGGTCAGACAGGACGTGGCAGTTCATCCTATCTATTACTTTCGCATTATCAAGGTTAGCCGTTCGTGGTGTTTCCATTTAGGTGTTTTGAGATTGTGTTGTTGTTGTTGTTGTTGTTGTTGTTTTCGTCGTTGATGGTCGTTGTTGTTGTTGTTGTTGTTGTTGTTGTTGTTGTTGTGGTTGCTATTGAATAATTTCCTTCTCCTATTTGTACTTTCATTCGTACTGCAGTACTTTCAACAAATACTTTTCACTCGTCGCGTACTTTCACATTTTGAAAGTAATTATTAAAAAAGTACTTCTTTTCTCTGCATTTAACATGAAAATTGTTTGTTATTTCAGAAATATTCCATTTATTTTTGCGAGGACCACGTGACATAATTTAAGAGGTCCGTTCCTTTAAACCTGCTCTGCATTTGTCTTTTTTAAAGTAATAATAATAATAATTAAACCATTTCATAATATTAAATTAATCTAATAATAATTTAAAATAATTTAATAATTATTTTAAATAATTGATTTAATAAATGCTTTAAATTTCAAGCCAAATTGGGCATTAAAAATCACTCGCATTATTCAACCTCCTGCCAATTAAAAAGATGAAAAAATAAAAATATTTTCAAAATTAAATTTATTTCATTAATCGAAAGATTTTTATGTTTTAATTAATTTTAATTATATTTATTAATTAA
This sequence comes from Hirudinaria manillensis, assembly GCA_034509925.1. Classification (NCBI taxonomy): domain Eukaryota; kingdom Metazoa; phylum Annelida; class Clitellata; order Hirudinida; family Hirudinidae; genus Hirudinaria; species Hirudinaria manillensis. The sequence goes on along the minus strand of CM067535.1, from coordinate 9,430,358 downwards.
ATTAAATTAAACTGAAACTCTTGAAATGTTTCGATCGCCTCCATTTCACAAGAATCCATGGTTTCATGACCTACAAAATGAACTGCAATTTACAGAAATTATTCTGCATAATTGTTATGCATAATTACTTTGCGCAATCGTTATGCATGAACAACCTTTCATTAATAACACCTGATAATTAAATTATTACTTAACTCGATACTCGTGTTTAACCAATTATCATCACAAACATCCCTTCTCCCTAACTTCTTTCCTTCCTTTCATTCCTCCCCTCCCTTCAATCACTCTCTCTCCCTCTCCAGATCCTCCTGGAAATCGAGGACATCAACGACAACGATCCAGAATTCCGTCCTTCCACGCTGATCCAAGAGATGCCGGAATCCAGCTCCGTGAACGTCAGTTGCGTCAACATTCCGAGCGCCAATGACGACGACTTGAGCTTCAATTCGATCGTCAGGTACGAACTCATCGACGAAGATGCCATCGTCAGACTCAACATCGGCAGGAAACTCGACGGATCGTCCGATGTGAGTTGATGGATTATAATAAATAATAATAATAATAATAATAATAATAATAATAAGAAATAATAATAAATTATGTGCTTAATTAAATTATATTGTTAACGTTACCATCATCGTCATGATTCTGTTTATGTTGGTTTGTGGCGTCGTTATTGCTGTCTTTGAGAAGATGACGACGAGTTTATCATGTTGTTGTTGTTGTTACGTCTTAATGAGGATGTCATTGGTTTGTGTCGTTGCTGGAGTCACGACTACAGAGTCGTATTAGTCGTCGTCGTTGTTGTTGTTGCTGTTGTTGTTGTTGTTGCTGTCCACGTGAAGACCGTACAAGTGACACGTTTTAGTCGTAATGTAATTTCTGTCGTCGTTGTTCTCGTTGTTGTTGCTGTCGTTGCCATGGTGATGGCGATTCGTGTGCAGGGTGCCAGGCGGTGATGGAGTCTTTTTTCCGCTCCAACGAACGTCCGAGGATCAAGGGGTCAAAGGTCATTCCACCACCCCACGACAGTCGATATTGTTCGAGAGCATGCTTTTCTATGGTGGCAGCCATAATCATCATTATCATCATCGTCGTCATAGTCGCCATGTTTATCACCGTTCCTTCACCGGCACAAATAACGTCATATAAATTTTAATTTAAACAACAATTTGTAATGAAATTCGTTAAATAAGAACAAATAAAATATTAAAATTTCATAAAATTAATTTAATTTAAATACAAAACAAACAACTAAAATCTTCAATACCAACTTCTCTCCTTCCCCAACCAATCAGATCAAACTCGTCCTCGTGAAGAGTCTCGACCGAGAGCAAACAAGCGAGCACAGGCTGAAGGTCATCGCGTACGACGGAGGTCAACCGGTGCGTTCCGGGTCAATTGACGTCACCATCATCGTTCTAGACGCCAACGACAATCAACCCCAATTCGAGCACAAAAACTACGAGACGACGGTCCAGGAAAACTTGCCCGTGGGTACCACGGTCCTGAAGGTCACGGCCCGCGACCCGGACTCCGGAATGAACGGTCAGGTATCCTACGCCCTCAGTCCCAGCAGCCAATCGGCGTACGGCGACGTCTTCGCCGTTAACGACGTCACCGGCGACGTCTACGTCAAAGGACAGGTGGACTATGAACGGACACCCGTCTATCGTCTGCTCGTCTCGGCCATCGACGGCGGAACCGAACCGGTGCCCACGGAGACCACCGTGGTCGTCAAAGTCAACGACACGAACGACAACAGTCCTCACATCGTCGTCAACTCGTTCGTCTCGTCGGACGCCAGCGTCGCCGACGTTCAGGAAAACGCAGCCGTCGGAACTTTCGTCTGTCACGTGATCGTCAGTGATCCAGACAGCGGCGAGTCTGGACGCTTCACGTGCGACTTGACGAGTCGCAGGGACGACTCCGACGGCTACTACGACGCCAAGTTTCGAGCCGACTACGAGCCGATCGACTATCTACTGGAGGCCGTGAACTACGCCGGCAGTGCCAACAAGAAGAGAAGCGCCGACTACGGCAACGACTACGGCGACGGCGCGACGGACGGTCAGGACGACTTGCACGAGTCGTTTAAGTTGATGCAACTGATGGCCAACGAATATCACGTCCTAAGCGGGCGCGTCTTCGACAGGGAGACAGAAAGCAGATTCCTCGTCTCCATCAGCTGTAGGGACAACGGATTTCCCAGTCTGACGTCCGTCAAGGACGTCATCGTCAACGTCCTCGACGTCAACGACAATCCGCCAACGTTCGACAGACACACCTACAGGGCCGAACTATTCGAGAACAATTACGTCGGAGTGCACGTAGTCCAGGTGAAATGACCTCTGTTGAAAGTGCTTCCCTTTTCAATGCCATTCGATTATGAAAATTTCGATCTACGACTTTCACTCACTCATCAGACTCTCTCTCTCTCTCTCTCTCTCTACTCCTTTCCTTCTCTTCCATTTGTTATTTTTTTTAAAATTTATTCTAAAAATTTAAAATCATGTATGTCTTGTCCTCCCGCGATTTTATTTTGATACCTGAAAATTGAAAACGTCAAACTGTGAATTCAGTGACTTCCTGGTACTTCGTTCCTCGGACCTCGAAACGTCTTTTGATTCTCTTGAGACGTTCCAAGTACAAACTTTGAAACTTGAAGACAGAACGAGGCTTTCATGCAACATCTCGTCAAAATGTCAAAGGAAACAAAGCACTTCCTGTTAAATGATTGTCATCCATTTAAAAATAAAAATAATAATAATAACAATAATAAACAATCCAATGCCAGTTCATTCATAATTCATAATTTCAACAATTTACTTATTCATATTTTCATTTTATCGTTCATTGTGCATAACAACATCCATAATTTCACTGTAAGACTCCACACTTTCACAACTTCACACCTGCAACTCCATCCGCAGGTAACGGCCACGGACATTGACTCCAAGAACAACTCCCAACCAGACTATTGGCTCGTCGATCCGACCTCCAGCTTTCAAATCCAACCGAACGGTCTCATCACGGCATCGGTAGCACTGGACCGGGAGAAGCACCGGGAACATCACTTCACCGTGTTCGCGAGAGACCGTGGCGAGCCGTCGTTGACGTCCTCGGCAGAAGTCGGCGTCAAAGTTCTCGACGTCAATGACGAACTGCCAAAGTTCTCGAGGAATCAGTTTCGCTTCGAAGTGGCCGAGAATCAACCCGTTGAGACGGAGGTCGGCCACCTGGAGGCTTCGGATCTCGACGGTTCGGGTTTCAACGAGTTCAGATTTTCCTTCTTCCAGTCCGACGATCCGGCAGTCGACAGTTTCAAGCTGGATCCGAGTTCGGGCAGGATTTCGACTCTCAAGTTCTTCGACAGAGAGGAACAGAAGTCCTACAGGTTCGTCGTTTCGGCGGTCGATTCGCAGAACTCGCTTCTCTTCACGACTGCCACGGTCCTCGTGAAAATCTCGGACCTGAACGATCAAACGCCTCTCTTCGTCTTTCCCACGTCCGAAAACCACACGGTCAGACTGTCCTCGCGAGCCAAGAAGAACCACCCGGTGGCCAAAGTGACTGCAGTCGACGGAGACGAAGGACCGAACGGCACGATCGCCTACGAAATCGTCAAAGGCAACGAGCAGGGAATATTCCACTTGGATCCCGACACCGGAACTCTCAGGGTCGAACAAGATACCCCCAACGGCTCTCCGCTGTCGAACTATTCTTCCTTTTCTCTCGTCTTGTGTGCCAGGGATTCAGGTCAGAAGCCCCTGAAGAACTTTACCTTCTTGAACATTCTGCTCACCGATCATTGGCTGCCGACGGACGGAGAGGAGTCTGAGTTGGACTACGATGGATGGTTTCTAAATCTGGCCTCGCAGCAGAGCAGGAGGGTGGCCGTTTGGATGGTGACTGGTGTGTCCGTGGTCGTCGTCCTCTTCCTCCTCTTTACCATCGCCACTGTACTCTGGAAGCAGCAGTCTGGCAAGAAGAGCCTGAAACAACAACAACAACAGCAACAACAGCAGCAGCAACAACAATTGGACAAGAAGGCCAATGCATCTCAGGAAAAGTGTTCCCTCAACAAGATCAACAACGAATTCAACAACTCATCTGTTGACAAGAGCAAGACAAAGAAGAAATCTCCAACTCTAAGACAGCAGCAGCAACAACAGCATCCAATAGGAAAACTGTTTTCCAAAACAACGACAACAACAACCACAACAAAACATGCGACTCTCAACAACGGAACAGCAACAACAACAACAACTAATCCTGAAATCGTCAAGAAGATTGACCTCACGAACATAGCAGATGCCATGTAAGAGAAACAACAACAATCACAATGAAATCATTATCAAATGATTACCAATGAAACAACATATGATTGCTTTGATATCAATAATAATAATAACAACATTAATAATATTAATATCATTAAATACGATTATTATTTAAATACGATTTATTAATAATTATATCGTAATAATCGGTAATATTTATTAGGCCTAACCCTAACCCTCCATATTTTCACCATTTTTCACCATCACCGTATTTTCACCATTTTTCGATCAATTTGATCAAACGATCAAAATGGGTTACAATAGGGTTAGGGTTAGGGTTAGTGTTAGAGTTAGGGTTAGCGTTAAGGTCAGTTTTAGGGTTTATGGTTAGGTTTACTGTTAGGGTTAGGGTTAGTGTTAGGTCACATTTATGGTTAGTGTTAGAGTTAGGGTTAGCGTTAAGGTCAGTGTTAGTGTTTATGGTTAGGGTTAGGTTTACTGTTAGGGTTAGTGTTAGGGTTAAGGTCAGTGTTAGGGTTTATGGTTAGGGTTACTGTTAGGGCTAGTTTTAGAGTTAGGGTTAGCGTTAAGGTCAGTGTTAGGGTTTATGGTTAGGGTTAGGTTTAGTGTTAGGATAAGTTTTAGCATTAATGTTAGGGTTAGTGGTAGGGTTACTGTTAGGGTTAGGGCTAGTGTTAGAGTTAGGGTTAGCGTTAAGGTTAGGGTTAGGGTTAGGGTTAGGATTAGGTTTAGGGGTTTTAGCCATCACCATATTTTCCACCATTTTTCACCATCACCATATTTTCACCATTTTTCACCATCACCATATTTTCACCATTTTTCACCATCACCATATTTTCATTTAGGGTTAGCGTTACGGTCAGTGTTAGGGTTTATGGATAGGGTTAGGTTCACTGTTAGGGTTAGGGTTAGGCTTAGGGTTAGGGTTATAATTAGGGTTAGGGTCTCAATTAGGGTTAGTGTTAGAGTTAGGGTTAGCGTTAAGGTCAGTGTTATGGTTTATGGTTAGGGTTAGGTTTACTGTTAGGGTTAGGGTTACAATTAGGGTTAGTGTTAGAGTTAGGGTTAGCGTTAAGGTTAGGGTTAGGGTTATGATTAGGGTTAGGGGTTTTAGCCATCACCATATTTTCACCATTTTTCACCATCACCGTATTTTCACCATTTTCGCCATTTTTCACCATCACCATTTTCCACCATTTTTCACCATCACCATTTTCCACCATTTTCCACCATTTTTCACCATTTTTCACCATCACCATATTTTCACCATTATCCACCATTTTTCACCATCACCATTTTCCACCATTTTTCACCATTTTTCACCATCACCATATTTTCACCATTTTCCACAATTTTTCACCATTTTCCACCATTTTTCACCATCACCATATTTTCACCATTTTTCACCATCACCATATTTTCACCATTTTCCACCATTTTTCACCATCACCATTTTTCACCATTTGTTCTTTCAGTAGCTTTGATACCTTAATAAACTCATAACTCAAAAAAAAAAAAATCAACCATATTAATGAACATCAATTGATTATTATTATTATTATTATTATTATTATTATTATTATTATTTCGTTATATTTTATTATGATGCACCTATTATTATTGCCTATTAATATTAATATTAACTTAATTATTTATAATTATTATTTATTATATTTATAATTATTATTTATTATATTTATAATTATTATTTATTAAATATTGAATAAATTACTTGTTGACAGGTTGCCGTCGAATCCAAGAACTGATGAACACAACAACGGAACTTTGAAGGTGGTCTTCATTTGTTCGAATTAAACCTTTAATGAACATTTAATATTTTAATATTTTATAAAAGTATAAATTATTTATTTAAATTATAATAACAAAAATTTAATATTAAATATTTAATTTCGAATAATAATTATCGACCTTATATCAATTTATTACCAATTATTTATTAATTGCGAGATTTATTATTATAAATATTATTATTATATTATATTCAAATTGGACGACAAAAAGCTTGTTGATAATGATGACGTCGACGACGACGATGATGATGATGATTATACGTGACATTTAAAGATTATCTGACAATTTAATAAAATATATTTACGAATTAAAACAATTTAATGTTTATTTATAAAATGTTTTATTTATTTATTATGAAATAATTTCAAAACAAACACAATTTGAAAACCACACACAATTTCAACGCATTGAAACCAGAATTTCAACATTTAATTTTAATTCATTTAAAATTATTTATTTATTAGTAATTATTATTTATTTATTTATTATTAATCAATTATTTATTTATTTATTTTTAATTATTTATTTTCAAATCGAGGAAAAATTTTGAACCAAAAAACTTAAATATTCGCTCCTTGAAAGGATTCCATGTCCTTAAATTGGAATCTCACGACACGATTTGAGAAATTAAATTTAGGAAAATATATTTTTGAATATTTATTTCAATTTAATTAATATTTTTTAATATTTATTTTAATAAAATTACATCAATTAATCAAGTCAGAGGTTTTAATGATTGCCAACATTCACTAGGAAATAGCAATTATTTGCAATTTGATTTAACGTATTTTTTGAATTTCTAAAATTAATAAATAAATAAATAAATAAATTATAAAAATTTAAAATAAATAATTATAACAAAATTAAACTCCATGTCCTTCATCACGATATTTAATCATCAGCTCCAGCTTTTTATTTAGGAAAAATAAAAGATAAACAAATAAATTTCAAAAATAACTTGGACGCCATGTCGTTGTCATGGAGACGGCAGTTGAGGACGCCAATCACACACCTCCACGTAATCCCCCATCAATCACTGGGGGCAGCTTGAGCCCTGAAGACCGAGGTACCTCCGTCAAGCGACCTTATCTTCACCCCATCGTCATCATCATCATTATCATCGTCTTTGTAGTCATCATCGTCATCATCATCATCACCGCTGCAGTCATTTGGTCCCATTACTTTAAAATGGAGATTGATGATTTGGCTGCATAGATGGATGGATGGATGGATGCATGGATTGATATGGATGGATAGACGGATAGACGTTCAGGTGAATGAATAAACAAAACCTCATCGTTGTCGTAATCATCATTATCATTGTCAGAATATCGGCCAGAATCAATCCTTCATGCGACCGACCCGCGCTAGGATTCGAACCAGGTCCCCACGAGTCCGTAGCGATTGAAAACGTCCAAGAATCGCTGGATTCCAATGAAGACGGATTGCTGTCAATGAGGCGCATCCATCTCCGTGTAACGCATAAAACCATAGATTTCCAGTCAATATCGTCACTGGAGCGCGAACATTTTCACAGAAAAGTGGTCGATTGACTGATGGTTGGTTGATTGGTTGGTTGTGTGGTTGATTGATTGATAGTCGTGTGGCTGGTTGCGTAGGTGATTGATAGCCGGTTGGTTGGTTGGCTGTGTGGTCGACTGATTGACGTCTGTGTGGCTATAATTTTGTGATCATGACCAGCACCACACCTTCTCCTCATCGCTTTACATGATATTATAATTAATTTATTATTAATTTAAATAATATTATAATTATAACTACGGATAATCTTGTTTACAATCATCACAACAGTAATCGTATCAATTGAGCGATTGATGTCAGCCATAACTTAACGCTTACAGTTTACATATACATTGTACGGATATACATATACATAATATACACATAAACATACAATATACCTATATATGTATATATGCATGGATAAATATGTATAGCATATATATATACATATATATACATATATATGCATACCATACGTTGAGCCTCACCTTTCAAACTCCTCACTCCTTCAGTCCCACTGGTATTACCTCGAAAGCGAGAGAAGGATTTTCCCACCTCGATCTGGGATTTCCAGGATTTCAAGCTCCATCAACTTCAGAAGCGATTCGAAACGGCCACCTATGAATTTGCCGCTCGTGGCCTCGCGAACTTTGACCCGCGATAAGGCGGGGTTGCAGGGCACGCGAGCATAAGTCGGGAATCGATCGCTTGTCGCCAGGTGGCAGAGGTCAAAGGTCAGGAAAAGAAATGGGAGGGTGGTGGTTTCGGTGTGCCCCCTGGTGGGAAATTTTTTTTTTGACGATTTTGAGTGCTTTACGTTGGACGTTTGGATTTTTTTTTTGTTTGGATTTCGCGTATTTCAAGATTTATTTCGACAGCGTATTTATTTGCTTTTAAATTTAAATATTTTTATTTAAAAATTAATATTTTCAAAAAATTATTTTAATGGATAAATGTTTTAATCATTATAAGTTACATGCTTGTTATTCGAAATGGTAACATATCAATCTGATATTGAAGATCTATAATTAAAACATTGATCATCATCATCAACCTCGTCGTCATCATCGTCGTCGTCATCGTCGTCGTCATCATCGTCGTCATCATCGTCGTCATCTTCGTCGTCATCATCGTCGTCATCATCGTCATCGTCATCATCGTCGTCATCGTCGTCGTCATCGTCGTCGTCATCATCGTCGTCATCATCGTCATCATCTTCGTCGTCGTCATCATCGTCATCGTCGTGAACGAAAAGGTCGACGAAGGCCATTGGAAGCATTTCACGTTGAGACATTGGAATTATTTGCAAAGAAATCCTACGCATGCGAATGTAGCGCCAAAGTAATTATTTCAACGCCATTTCAGCGCTGAAAAATGGCTCGCTTAGCGCCGACAAACAGGCCTTAAAGAGTCCAAGAACGAAATTCTTTTCCTACGCCCGGGGTTAAACGCCCCCCCCCCCATTTACTTGGTTTTAATTAATTTATTTATTTATTAATTTATTTATTGTTATATTATGCTTGTCCCATGTCATCGTCGTCGTCGTCGTCATCATCCGAGTGCCTTTGTAATCAATGATTGCTGGGGCCGTTATTATATCTTTGCATCGTCGTCGTCATCATCACCGACGTTCACCATCTTCGTCGTCGTCGTCATCAGCAGGTCAAAAAGTTCCTGATGGGAATTTTGAATGAAATTTTAAGAACATTTAAAAGCATTTAAAAGAAATTAAAGAAAAAATTGTTTCATTAAAACGAGATGTTCAACAGAATCACTCGAAATGGATTTTTTAAAATTAATTATGTTTAGATAATGTATTTTAATTAATTAATTAATTAATAATTAATAATTACTCGTTTTTATAATTAATTGCATGAAATTTATGAAAATAAGATTTAAAATATAATATAATGTATTAATAATAATAATAATACTAATATTAAAAATTTCTCATTAATATAATTATAATAATTATTATTATTTTTATTTGTGTTATCACCCTATTCTCCATGATCTTTCATCGGCCCGCATGCGCTTTGTTCTGTTAGAAAAAAAGAGGTCATAATTCATTCTTTCTCCATTCCTTCATTCAATCATTCATTCATTCACTCACTCTTTCATTCGTTTTGTTCTCTGATTCATTTATACGTCATTCAATCCATCCATCTATCCATCCACCCACTCATCCATCCATCCATCCACTCATCCATCATTCCATCCATCCATCCATCTATCCATTCATTGGCAAATGGAGAATATATATGAGATTGTAGGAAGAATTTTTCCACGTGATCTAATTGCCAAGCAATCGTTGCCTCTCATTGGTCAGTCAATTGAATTTATGCTGCGCAGATATTTTGCAGACTGAGAGAAAAAAACTATTGCCGATATCTTTGCTTTGGTATAATTTTATGGAAATAATATTTATTATTTATTTTTATAATAATAATTATTCTAACACAATACAATGTTGCCTGAAAAATCATGTAAGAAACATTGTAGTGCGTACATGGCAATCGTCGTCTTCAGCATCGTCTTCATGGTCATTCATGTAGTTTATAATTAAAATTATTTCATATTAATTTATAATTATAATTATAATTATTACATTTCTATTCGTAATAATCGATAAACACTCCGCTCAAACTCCATGAATCTCAGCGCAGACGTCTCTGACGTCACATCCGTTCCGAGGTCCAGTAGTTCAATGTTGGAACAACAACAACAACAACAACAACAACAACAACAACAACAACAACAACAACAACAACAACAACAACAACAACAACAACAACAACAACAACAACAACAACAACAACAACAACAACAACAACAACAACAACAACAACAACAACATCAACAACAACAACAACAACAACAACAACAACAACAACAACAACAACAACAACAACAACAACAACAACAACAACATCAACAACAACAACAACAAACAATGGGGGACTTTTGACGGTTCTAATCGCACGTGGTACGCATGCCTAGTGGCATCCATCTTGTTCTCGCGGGATGATCATGATGATGATGATGATGATGATGATGATGGTGATGATGATGATAGTGATGGTAGAGGTGATGATGATGACGTCGATGATGGTGACGAGGGCAATTTAAAAATAAATTGCGCTGAAATTATGAGATTGTATGCATTAATACGAGTGAATTCATAGACGATGGTATTGTTGGTCGGTGCCCATTACATCCCTTTGGGATAAAATGGAGCACGTTAAAAATTGGATAAATAAATATAAATGTAAACTTAATAATTAATAATTATATTTGAAATACATTTTAAAATCCAAATTTTAAAATAATTCAATTTAAGATCGCAAAATATTGAATTTAATCAAATAATTTAAAATATTTAAAAAATAATTTAAAACAATTCCACCTCTCCCGCGAATGGTTTGTGATACCGGCGAGGTTATAGACTGCACGGTAGGGTGATGAATTGTGGTGCCCCCGTGACATTTCAAGGCCCAACCCAACACCACCTCAACACCACCTCAACCTCCACCCACAACCCATACCGGGGACTTCAGGGGGTGGCCATAATTTTAAAATATGTTACGATAGAATAATAACATTTATTATTTAATAAGCGATTATTTTAAGATTAATTTTCATTTAAAGTTACACATATTGATTAAATTAGGCATTTCACAATAATAGTGATTATAATGACAATAATAATAAAAATAAAAATAATAATAATATTAATAATAATAATGACAATAATAATATTGCTATTAAGTAAGCAAATAATTAATATATTATTTACATTTAAAATTAATAAAATATTTAATGAACAAAAATGTGACATTAAATTCTTCGAAACCAAAAACTTCTATTTTTTGTTTTATTGGTATTAATTTTTACAATTATTTTATATAATTAAATTATTTAATAGTCAAAAATAATTTAATTAATTTGAAATTGATTTAATTAATTTTAAATTGATTTAATTAATTTTAAATTGATGTAATTAATTTGAAATTGATGTAATTAATTTGAAATTGATTTAATTAATTTTAAATTGATTTTAAATATGAAATATCTCGAAAAAATGTTTTTGTTTTTATAAAACTCAAAAGTCCCCCTCTTTTCGTTGAAATTTAATACGAAATAAACATCACGTCACGTGATGATCTTTTGTTATAAAAAAAATGTTTTAAAAAAATATTTTTTAATATTTATTAATTAATTATTTTTAAATAATTTAATTAATTATACAAAAATAATAATAATAATAATAAATAATAAATCATTCGTGTGTTATGCGATTAACAACATAATTTTATATTAATTCAACATTTATTGCTTAATATTAATAATAATTTCATTTAGAATTTCATGCATTAACAAGAATTATTGGAATAAATGTGTTTTATTATAAATTATTTCAATAAATGTGTTTTATTATGAATTATTTCAATAAATGTGTTTTATTATAAATTATTTCAATAAATGTGTTTTATTATAAATTATTTCAATAAATGTGTTTTATTATAAATTATTTCAATAAATGTGTTTTATTATAAATTATTTCAATAAAAATGATTTTATTTCCTTTCCGACGAAAAGCAAATTTTCCTGAGGATTTTAAAACCGTTGAAGCAGAAGATCGTGGGAAGCAATAAATATTTCATACTCTCACCAATGTCTCAACATCTCTCTCTATCTCTCTATCATCATCATCAGCAGCAGCAGCAGCAGCAAATAGCAATAATAATAATAATAATAATAATAAAAAAAATAATAATAAATATAATAATAATAATTATTATTATTATTTAATAACATACTGTTACATATTTGAATTCAATTGATTTATGATTTGATTTTTGGGTTTTACGATAATAAATACAATTTCTTGATTAAATAAATAAAATAATAAATAAATAAATAAATAAAAAAAAACAAATGAAAATAATAAAAGTTTGAAATTCAACAATCATGAACTGTTCAATGGAGCGGAACGTCTTCAATCCGAGTCGTTCAACCGTGTCCGTCACTCGTTGACAAGCACCCCCCCTCTTCATACTTTCACGACTCGTTGAACTTGATCTGCCGATGGTTAATTTAATTAAGAATTTAATTAATTAATTTATATTCTATTTAATTAATTAATTAATTAATAATATTTTCATTTTATTTTTCATAAATTTAATTAGTCACTTTTCCCTCATTTAATGATATTTTTTTGTTTAATTCCATTGGAAATAATTTGAAAATTATGTCAAACGTATTATATAAAAAAATCTTTTATTCTCTTCATAACCATCATCATCATCGTCGTCGTCATCATGGGAAGGGTCCCATTAGGTGAATGTCCTTGACCTTTTTAATGGGCCACCGACGATAAATCCTCATCGAACAAACACAGGTGCATCTTAATGCCGTTGGGGCCAGTACTGTCGCGGGACGTTCCAAATGCGATGGGTTTGAAATCGGGTTAGGGTTAGGGTTAAGGGTTAAGGGTTAGGGTTAAGGGTTAGGGTTAGGGCTGAGTGTTACAAATTCGTTAGGGTTATTGGAGGCCCACAAAGCCTCATGGGGTTCATGGGGTTAGGGTTAAAGGTTAGGGTTAGGGCTGAGTGTTACAAATTCGTTAGGGTTATTGGAGGCCCACAAAGCCCCCAGTGGTTCATGGTTAGAAGAATGGGTGGATGGATTTACCCTGATTGGATCATTCAAATGTCCTAACTGACAACCAAATTCCGACCAATGCCTGTAGTTTATTTTCTGCCAATTATTAATTAAAATTATTTAAAATTTATTTATTGATTTATTTATTTATTTATTACTTTGCAGTTTTAAATGTAAAAGGAAATGAATTTCATTCTTAATTCCAATATTTGCCTTGTGCTTGTTTATTGAATTTTACTGAATGAGATTCGAGCATGAAACAGGAAGCTTGTCATTGGAATCCATGACATCGTTCGGTGCAGACGAGTTTGCTTTTGGCGGGAATTGCTTTCAGAAGTCAATCCTCTTATTATAGGAACAAATTATTCGAGCCATTTAAACTTATTTCTTTATTAAATTCTTTATAATCTGATTTGTTAATAAATCAATTCTATTATTATTATCATCATCATCTTGTGGTATTTCGTGCTGTCGTCTTTTGGGGATTTAAAACATTTAAATTCTAATAAATAATAATAATAATAATAATAATAATAATAATAATAATAATAATAATAATAATAATAATAATAATAATAATAATAATAATAATAATAATAATAATAATAATAATAATTGTAATCTTAATGTTAAATATTAAGTGTAATTACTATTATATTCTTAATAATAACCGACGCCATATAACCACTCAAAGATCCTACCGTCATAGCCCGTGTGATGACAATTATACTCTGAATTTATGGTCCATAATTAATTTGATTACTCCAATCTCATTTAAATTTCACTCCACGTGCTTTCAATAATTCACCATCTTTTTGCACATCCGCCATTTTAATTCGATTACGAAGCACAACATTGGAAGCTTCCCTTCTCGTCGTCTCCATGCACGCCAAGGTCATCACGTGCCATCTCTGACGTCATCTCTGTCGATTCGAAAGAAAGAATTTTCTGTAAATTATAATAATTAACATATTAATAAATAATAATTGTAACAATAATCGTCATTAATAGTTACGACATCAGGCTACAATATTAAACTTTTCTCCCAATGGCAAGTTTGCAAGACTGTGATCAGTGTCAGCAAATGCTGGTGGATTGCAGCAAACGAATAATGATATACTATATCCTGTATATAATTATAATATCTTATTTATATAATTATTTATAATGATTGCTATCATCATCATCATCACATAATGTTAAAAACTCTCGTAACCATCGCACATATCCAGATTCGATCGGACAGCTTTGACTCCATGGAATCTCTCGAACGACCTATGCCAGGTCCTCAACACGAACGTAACAACGATGTACTCCATGAGGCCGCTTCCGGTCAGCATTTCCAGTCGATGGCCTTCGACGATTTCAATCCTTACGACTCCAGATGCGTATCCAAGGCCGACTTGATTCATCAACAACAGCATCATCATCATCACCATCACCACCGTCATCATTCTCCTCCTCCTCCTCCGCCATTGGACCGCGACGAGGTTTTCCAGGCTGGCGACCAGCAAGACAACCACCCCTACCAACATCAACAACAACTACAGCCGAACAGATGCAGTCGCTTCCAATCTCTTCCAAGACATCATCATCATCATCATCAACAGCAACAACAACAACAACAACAACAGCACAATCCTCGCTCTTCCCAGCAACAAGAACTCATGCAAACCCTGATGCACAACAATAGCAATCAGTTTCACAAAATCACGGTCACCTCGTCACCAGGTCTCTTCCAAAGGAACCTTCCTGCTGCCATCTTTTGTCAACCTGCGACCAACATTTCAAGATTCTCACAAGTTGGAAGGATTCTCTTGCAATGAAATGTCATGTCATGTCACGTGATGTCATGTCATGTCACGTGATCTAATGTAATGTCACGTGATGCATTGCAATGTAATTAGATGTGATGTAATGGAATAATGCATAGGTTTGAAATGATAAAAGGTCCGACATCAAACGGGTGTTACATTCTGTTACAAAATCACGCGAGAAGAAAACCACGAAAGGTTTTCATAAATTAATAATAATAATAATAATAATAATAATAATAATAATAATAATAATAATAAATTATTAATAAATTATCAATAATAGTTTCGTAATTAATTCAATTCAATTTGGTTGAACGTCAGTTCCCTTGGCAACCGTCAAGAGGCGTCTGCTTCATTATGCATCCTTTCGCACCTTCTGATGACTTTATTTGATTGTGACATAATTAATAACAATTGCAATCATCATCATCACTCATTACTTAGAAATATTAATTCATTTATTGAAATATTTTAATAATAATAATAAATGACTAAATAAATAATATTAAATGAATTAATATTATTAAATGAATTGATAATATTAAATGAACTGATTTGAGATAAATTTTATAAAAACTATAAACGATATTAATTACATAACAATCAATTCACCACTGATATCGTCTTTGTTAGTAGTTTTAAGAAGTACTTGCCAATGAAACCTACGTTACCAACCTAGCGACTGAAATATAAATTAAATATAAAACAATAACCAAGCGAATGAAAAATTAATTTTTATATCTGCAATCGCAATCCTAGCGAACAAATTAAAATTAAGTTTGAATATATTCCATATTTATTTGATAAATAAAATTAATGATAATGCCTTTCTTATCACAGTGCCCGCTGACGGGTGTCAACGATACCGTCATTTTTGACGGTGAAATCACGAGGTTAAATTACGGACAAGGTGGACAAGGTGATTTGTTTTTATATAGTTATTATGTTTTATTGTTTTATTTTCAGAATTTGCATCGACTAATATTTTGTTATTTAAAATCAAATCATTTTATTCAAATAGGTTTCAATCTTCTGAGTCACAGATCAATCAGATGAGATGCTCATTAGATATCAACCATGACAAATACAAAACAAGGGGTGGCATCAATTTGACTCGTGTGATGGTAACCATGGTGATTTGCCACGGTTTTAGATACTTTTGATGTCGAAATGTTATTTGGTGTTTAGAAAGTTAGACAGGGAGGAGTGGTGGACCGTGTGATTATGTTGGAAATAGTGATGAAGAAGATAATATTCATGACTATCATGGCAGTCTTGGAAATGATGAACAAATTCAGAAAACTCAAATTTAGAGACTAAAACTCAAGAGATGTTGATTATAAATATGATAAGTACGATGATGATAATGTTGATGTTATGATGATGATGTTGTTCCCTTTCCTTTCATGATCTTTCCATCATTGTTTGTATTTCACTGTGCTTTCTAATAAAATGAAAATTTAAATATATCCTGGGATTTTTCTTCAATAAACTTATAATCTATTATTATTATAATAACCAAATTACTATTATTCAGAAAAATAAAATTAATAAATATTCACCTAACAAATAAATAAGATTTAGTTTCCTATTTTATTTCTCTACGGCAAATATAAATATAGTACTAAATATAATTTACTCCATGCAGTAATCACTTTAATAATATTTTAGAGAGCTAGCGAAAAATTAAGAATAAAAATATATATAAATTTTTTTTATTATAACCTTAATTTCAAGAATACAAATTTAAATATATTAATAAATATTGTTTATAAAATCCATAAATCCTATTTTTTAAATTTTTATTAATATAAAATTAAATACATTTAAAAATATTTTTTATTATTAAACGCCATTTTTATGCACGACGTAATGAGATATTATCATAAATATAATTAATTTCATCCAGTAATAATTTTAATTAATTTTTAAAATTTTAATAGCGCCACCTGGCGAATTAAAACAAAAATAAATAAAATTATTTTTTATTATTAAACGCCATTTTTATGCACGACGTAATGAGATATTATCATAAATATAATTAATTCCATTCAGTAATCATTTTAATTAATTTTTAATTTTTAGAGCGCCACCTGGCGAATGCAAAAACTGAATAAATAAAATTATTTTTTATTATTAAACGCCATTTTTATGCACGACGTAATGAGATATTATCATAAATATAATTAATTCCATTCAGTAATCATTTTAATTAATTTTTAGAGCGCCACCTGGCGAATTCAAACAAAAATAAATAAAATTATTTTTTATTATTAAACGCCATTTTTATGCACGACGTAATGAGATATTATCATAAATATAATTAATTCCATTCAGTAATCATTTTAATTAATTTTTAATTTTAGAGCGCCACCTGGCGAATGCAAAAACTGAATAAATAAAATTATTTTTTATTATTAAACGCCATTTTTATGCACGACGTAATGAGATATTATCATAAATATAATTAATTCCATTCAGTAATCATTTTAATTAATTTTTTAGAGCGCCACCTGGCGAATGCAAAAACTAAATAAATAAACTTATTTTTTATTATTAAACGCCATTTTTATGCACGACGTAATGAGATATTATCATAAATATAATTAGTTCCATTCAGTAATCATTTTAATTAATTTTTAATTTTTTAGAGCGCCACCTGGCGAATGCAAAACTAAATAAATAAACTTATTTTTTATTATTAAACGCCATTTTTATGCACGACGTAATGAGATATTATCATAAATATAATTAGTTCCATTCAGTAATCATTTTAATTAATTTTTAATTTTTTAGAGCGCCACCTGGCGAATGCAAAAACTAAATACATAAAATTATTTTTTATTATTAAACGCCATTTTATGCACGACGTAATGAGATATTATCATAAATATAATTAATTCCATTCAGTAATCATTTTAATTAATTTTTAGAGCGCCACCTGGCGAATGCAAAAATTAAATACATAAAATTATTTTTTATTATTAAACGCCATTTTTATGCACGACGTAATGAGATATTATCATAAATATAATTAATTCCATTCAGTAATCATTTTAATTAATTTTTAGAGCGCCACCTGGCGAATGCAAAAATTAAATACATAAAATTATTTTTTATTATTAAACGCCATTTTTATGCACGACGTAATGAGATATTATCATAAATATAATTAATTCCATTCAGTAATCATTTTAATTAATTTTTAATTTTTAGAGCGCCACCTGGCGAATGCAAAAACTGAATAAATAAAATTATTTTTTATTATTAAACGCCATTTTTATGCACGACGTAATGAGATATTATCATAAATATAATTAATTCCATTCAGTAATCATTTTAATTAATTTTTTAGAGCGCCACCTGGCGAATGCAAAAACTAAATAAATAAACTTATTTTTTATTATTAAACGCCATTTTTATGCACGACGTAATGAGATATTATCATAAATATAATTAGTTCCATTCAGTAATCATTTTAATTAATTTTTTAGAGCGCCACCTGGCGAATGCAAAAACTAAATAAATAAACTTATTTTTTATTATTAAACGCCATTTTTATGCACGACGTAATGAGATATTATCATAAATATAATTAATTCCATTCAGTGATCATTTTAATTAATTTTTAATTTTTAGAGCGCCACCTGGCGAATGCAAAAACTGAATAAATAAAATTATTTTTTATTATTAAACGCCATTTTTATGCACGACGTAATGAGATATTATCATAAATATAATTAATTCCATTCAGTAATCATTTTAATTAATTTTTTAGAGCGCCACCTGGCGAATGCAAAAACTAAATAAATAAACTTATTTTTTATTATTAAACGCCATTTTTATGCACGACGTAATGAGATATTATCATAAATATAATTAGTTCCATTCAGTAATCATTTTAATTAATTTTTTAGAGCGCCACCTGGCGAATGCAAAAACTAAATAAATAAACTTATTTTTTATTATTAAACGCCATTTTTATGCACGACGTAATGAGATATTATCATAAATATAATTAGTTCCATTCAGTAATCATTTTAATTAATTTTTAATTTTTTAGAGCGCCACCTGGCGAATGCAAAAACTAAATAAATAAAATTATTTTTTATTATTAAACGCCATTTTTATGCACGACGTAATGAGATATTATCATAAATATAATTAATTTCATCCAATAATAATTTTAATTAATTTTTAAAATTTTAATAGCGCCACCTGGCGAATTCAAACAAAAATAAATAAAATTATTTTTTATTATTAAACGCCATTTTTATGCACGACGTAATGAGATATTATCATAAATATAATTAATTCCATTCAGTAATCATTTTAATTAATTTTTAGAGCGCCACCTGGCGAATGCAAAAACTGAATAAATAAAATTATTTTTTATTATTAAACGCCATTTTTATGCACGACGTAATGAGATATTATCATAAATATAATTAATTCCATTCAGTAATCATTTTAATTAATTTTTAAATTTTTAGAGCGCCACCTGGCGAATGCAAAAACTGAATAAATAAAATTATTTTTTATTATTAAACGCCATTTTTATGCACGACGTAATGAGATATTATCATAAATATAATTAATTCCATTCAGTAATCATTTTAATTAATTTTTAATTTTTAGAGCGCCACCTGGCGAATGCAAAAACTGAATAAATAAAATTATTTTTTATTATTAAACGCCATTTTTATGCACGACGTAATGAGATATTATCATAAATATAATTAATTTCATCCAATATAATTTTAATTAATTTTTAAAATTTTAATAGCGCCACCTGGCGAATTCAAACAAAAATAAATAAAATTATTTTTTATTATTAAACGCCATTTTTATGCACGACGTAATGAGATATTATCATAAATATAATTAATTCCATCCAGTAATCATTTTAATTAATTTTTAATTTTTTAGAGCGCCACCTGGCGAATGCAAAAACTAAATACATAAAATTATTTTTTATTATTAAACGCCATTTTTATGCACGACGTAATGAGATATTATCATAAATATAATTAATTCCATTCAGTAATCATTTTAATTAATTTTTAATTTTTTTAGAGCGCCACCTGGCGAATGCAAAAACTAAATTTATTATTTATTTATTATAAATAATTAAAGTAATTTTATGGGTTTAATGCATATTTGTTAATATTCGGTCAACCTTTTAACGTGTTATTGTATCAAGTTTTGAACGAATTGTCAAAGGAATGCTGAACAGTGAAACAAGAAAACATGAAGTGGAAGGAAGTGAAATTAACAAAACATTTAATAATTATTCCATTTAATTACGAACAAATACGAATGAAAATCAGTTAACTAATGTTAATTATGTCAGATGTTAACTCATAAATATGCAGCAATAATCATAAATAAATGATGATGATGATGGTGAAACTTGTATAACAACGAATTCTGAGCTCGGCTGAAGGAGTTTCAATGTTCAAGCTGTTCCTTTATAATTAGATTATTACGTAACCAATACCTGCTCCTTATCTAACCACAAGAGATTTACTGTGATCATCACAATGAAGACGACGATGTGACATTGACAAAGATGATGATGATGATGATGATAATAAACCAAGTACTGTGTTCGTAAAATGTTTATTTCTGTTTTGCATAATTAATTAAGAAAAATATTAAACTTACGACAATTTATATGCTTATGAACTTCAAATAATGAAGTCACCATCGTCATCATCACCATCATCATCGTCATCATCATCGTCATCATCATCATCATCATCATCATCATCACAGCAAAACAAGAGAACAAAAACTGGCAACACGAAAACGATAAAAAGGAAGAAAAACAAATCAGCTTATTAAATCCATAATCATCATCACATAATCATCCTCATCGTCGTCGTCGTCGTCGTCATCATTTCCATTATCACCACGTGTAAGATACCATAAAACTTAATCGTTCCTGTAAATTTATTGGGAAGTTCTGCTTTCAATTCTAAAAATGGCGACTTCAATTTTTGTTTTTGTATTTTTAAATATCAAAATTGGCGAATTTTTGGATTTCTTGATGGTCCAATTGCAGGTTTCAAGTCCCCTTGCCTCGGGTGGAGTCCAGAGGGGGGAGAATCAATGTCGTCGTCCATGCGTGCTTGTGGCGTCTCCGGGGTTTGTTGCCGAAGAAGCGTCAATCGCAGGAGTGATGGTCGAGCCCACGGGGTAGTGGTTGATATCGGTGCTCCTGTTGTAGCCGTTTTCATTGTTGTCGTTGTTGCAAGACATCGCGTTGTCGTTTGAAACGTTCCGGTCCTTTGACCTCACGAGACTTTGGCTGATTTGAGGTAAACATTTGTGGTTTTGTGGCGTCAATTGCAAGACTCGATCACCTGGGAGTTGTGCATCCCTGCGAGAGGTGAAGGAAAACTCGGCTAACTTCTTGGCCGTCAGTGTCGTGAGTCTCTCCATGAAAACCGGATGATTGGCAGCAAAGTTGCCAACAAACATGGCGGATGGACCATCTTGTGGATTATTGTTGCCGACGTTCGAATCTGAAACAACGTCGTCGTCTGCATTTGCACGAGACTCTCCGAGTCGGTCTGTTGCAGAATTGGATTCCAAGGCACTTTTAGCAACGACTGGACGGGTTCCAGCAACACTTTCAGAAAAAGAAACGTTGATGTTGTTGTCGTCGACGATGCTGTTTGAAACATTCTGTCCAACGATGACACTCAAATCGACGGATTCGTCTGCAAGTTTGGAATCATTGTTGTTGTTGTTGTTGTTGTTTTTCAAGATGTCATTGAAAGAATAATTGCAATCGTTGTTGCCACAGTTGTTGTTGTTGTTGTTGTTGTTGTTGTTGTTGTTGTTGTTGTTGTAATCATCATCGAGACTGAAAGCAACTGTTGAGAACTCTTGAAATCTTAAGCATCGAGCGTCGTCGAGTCGTTCGCAATGACGGTCGTTGTCATGGAGATCGTCATCGGTTTTGTTGCAAGGAGATTCTCTCGTCGTCCGCTCGAGAAAGACTTTCTGCTCGTCTGAATCCGCTCCTTCCCCTGAATATCTCTGCAACCAGGTTTCTCCCTCCCGATGCCTCCAAAATCGTTTTGGCCGAGAGACGTCGGGTCCCTCGTCTCGGCTGCCGAAGTAAACGTTCGCAGACGGGAACACGGAAGGGACTCCAATGTCTTCCTTGATTTCTCTCTTCTTGTTGCTGGAGTTTCTGGAGTTTTGGATTTCGTCGAGAGCATCGTAGATGTCACAGAAATGGTCAGCGGACGGGAATTTGAAGTTCGAGTCGTCGTCGACTGGGGAACGTAGGTCGGCACTCCAGGAGTTCATCTGCTCGTACGAAGGGCTACGGAGTCTTGCTGTTGGTACACTTCGAGATGGAATTAATAACGGTTCCGAGTCTGCCTCGGCAACTCTGGAGTTTTCGTCGGTCCAAGACCGGGAGGATAGTGAACCTCTCGAAACATCTGGGTCGAGCGGTTGTTGACCCGTGCCATGACCTTTACCTCGATCCCCGTTGATTTTAGTCAAAGTGGTTCTGCCAGACATTCTGAGATCATTTGTGCTCGGGTCGTATTTCGACAACTTTTCAGAGTCATCGTCGTCGTTGATGTGAACTTGAGGAAGTCCATCGTCATTGAAAATCCAGTCCTCACTGAAGCCAGTGTTGAGCTCATCATCTTTTATCTGCTTGCAATCTGATTTTCTGAATAATTTTGTCAATTTGGAAGTCAAACCGGTTACTTTCCGAGCCTCTTTCGGCATTCCTTTTAAGGCGGAGCCGCCCGGCGACGGACTTCCCCGAGAAGGACTCGGTTCGGGGCCGAGCTCCGGCCAATAGGGGTGGCTTTTCAGAGTCCAGTTGTCGTCATTTAAGAGTTCCGACGACTCCTCGACCTTTGCAGTTGTGGACGTCGTGATGTCATCAGACTTCTCGTCGAATCCATCGAGAGACGAACGGCGATGCAACGCACCGAACGCACCGAAACTCTCGCCGTCCCCGGCGACGGAATTCGAATCCGACTTCGATCCTAGGAAGACATCGTTCAAGGATTCATTCGTCCTTTTGATGGGATCGGCGGTCGTCCAGTCTCGAATCAATCGAACCTCAACTTCACCAGGTTTCGAAGCCAAGGACTCCGAGCCGAGTCGTTGCGAAAAGCTTTTTTGCGGCAGAGACGCGAGGCAGGCATCGGACGTCTCGTTCGTCGAGCGAAGCCTCTCGTGCGACGCTCCTTCGACGGGGAAGGAATCCCCGAGTTCGGCTTCTTCATCGATTGAAACGATGGTCGACAGACTAGTCTGCGGTGCTCCACAATCCCCTGCCAATCGACAACTGTCAGGGGTACTTCCTCTGTTACCGATCGGGTTGCACTTATCGAGGCATAACTCTCTCCGCTTCTCTTGTCCTTGAACTTCAAGGGAACATTGCAGATGCGGAGAAGTTCGTGGGTTTACGAGTTGCCAACGTCCGAAGTCTCTACCGAATGAGAGGCAAGTTTTATCCTTGCGGTTGGAGTCGCTCCGGAACCCGTCCGAGGAGAACTGCCGCAGTCTTTGCCAGTGCGGGAGTTGTTGCCAACTCACCAATAGGACGGGTCGCACGGGTTTGTAGATGGGTGGAGACGACCCCGTGGTGGCCTTCGTCAAGCCCGAACGCCCCCTCCTGAACCTTGGATGAAGAGAGAGGAGCCACTTCAGATTCTTTTTTCGTCGGTTCAACCACGAGCTTTCCCCCGACTGGTGGATTGGACGAATAATGCTAATTATTAATCTGATTAGCCAATGCTAATAATTAATTGGCCAATCCATCAGACACAAAGATGAACTAATTAATTATTCATACAATAATAATAATAATAATAATAATAATAATAATAATAATAATAATAATAATAATAGCAATATCATTATTGTTTATTACATCTCCAAAAAATAGTCGAAAATTCCAAACATTTTGTCCAGCGGTTTTTCGCCGGATTTCCTCCTTGACTTCCGTCATGGAGTTCATGTCCATGAGAGGAGGAAGACGACGACGGTGGCGGTCGTTCCTATGACAACAGAGTCGGACGAAAATAGCCACGAAGAGGATGATGGAGGCCAGTCCAAAGGAGCAGAACAGTAAGAAGATGGATGCCAGAACTGGAAGCGTTTGGATTATTATTAATATCATTACTATTTACAACAATATTATTATTATTATCATTGCTGTTATTATTGTTATTATTAATATTTTGATTATTAATATTAGCGAAACAATGTCAAGGTCGTTATACAAGGTCGTCAAAAAACAACTGCTTCAAAGAACATGTTAAAATAGTTTTCCAGTGATGACACAGAAATTAAGCATTATGTTAAGTTAAACATTATGCACAATTATTCATAATTATGACTTACGGGAGAAACTAATATAATATGGTATAATATAAAATATATATATTATAACATTTTAAGCTTATTTCTCGGCCGAGTAACCATTCAGTAACGGTTGCCGAAATCGAAGTCACAAGAGGTCGCTTTGAATTTATTAACTAGAGACAACTGGCGACCACCGAATAAACATAGCAGCCAGCTGCAGTTGCATGAAAATTGTGCCGCATACATAAACAAAGCCATATTATTCGAAATTCAAACTATCTCGTTATGCAACTTCACCAATTGCTAGCTGCCCCTACGAACGACCTCAAAGCCATCTTAAACAGCAACCGAAAGATTCCAAAAAACACAAATCAAAGAGCCCAACCTTCCCGCAAGTACTCCATGTCTTTCTAAGAACTTCCAGTACTCGAAATACTGGCTATGGACACGTCAAAACCGGAACAGTGGATCAAAATATCGCAGTTTACGACCAACTACCAGTTATTAACGAAACAAGTTCGTTAGTAAAACCTATCAAGAGAGAGTCGTTCAAGTAATTCTGTCTCTCGGGGAGTTGTTGAAACTCCGACTCAATCTTCGGACAATCCCCAGAAATTCTATTCTGTTCTCATTGCAGTATTTACGTATGTCTCGAGCGATTAATTTAGCTTTATAATAGTAGTTTATATAACATAATAACTTATTGTATTAGAGTAATAATTATAGTGACATTAATAATTAATTAAAATTCATTAATAAATTTAGAAACACATCTGTCTGCAACCAAATTGAGTCCAACATTTTCTAAGACTCAAGATAATCACACCGACGCTCTGAAAGTTCACAGAAATGATGTAACATCAACAACATTCAAAGTTCATAAACTCCAAAACTGTCTGCAAATTGTTATGTTATTATTAATAATAATTATAAAATATATTATAGAATTATTGTCAATAATATCATATTATCATGATCAAATGTTGTTGTTACTCCATAATACCAACGCGAACAACATAAAATACTTCAATAGCCACTTAAACCGTCACCTAACCTTCCTGGCAGTTGGTCACAAAAAATCAATTGTAACCAAATACACAAGAATTTAATCAGTATTTCAAATATTAATAATTCGTTAAGATAGGAGAAGGTCAGATTATATTATAATTAATTAAATGAATAATTATAATAAACATCATCATAATATTTTATAATATCAACTTGTGCTTCTTAATGGTCACAACCATACTTTTGTTTTCAACACTAAAAACCAGTCACTTGGAGCATACAATTAACAATTTAGGAGTTAATAATAATAATAATAATAATAATAATGATAATAATGATAATAATAATTATTATTATTAATAATCCTTAATTCAGGTTTAGGCTTTTAATTATGAATTAATAAGAAAAGAAATAATTAAAAGTAATACTTTAATTAATTAATAATTTGTATTAATGTTAGTAATCATCATCTGACAAATGCAAGTGAAAGCAGAATAGCTTGGCAATTGAAAAATTAAGAATATAATATAATATGTAATATATATATATATATATATATATATGGATGGATGGGTGGATGGGAAAATGAACGATTTCAATATATATGAGGAAACCATATAAAGTCATGAACACCATTGGATAATACTAACATTGTAATACTGATGAACCGATGATAATAATAATAATATTATAATACTGATGATACTAATAATAGCAATGCTAATGAATATTCATGTATTTTATGATCGCAAACATGCGCACCGGGAGTTGCAAAGCCAGATGGATCAAAATATCCTTAACTTTTGTTAATAAGTGATCATTAACGTGACATTAACCAGTATTATTTCCAACAACGACGACGACGATGATGATGATGATAGTTATAATGATAACAACGTAATTACAAATATTCCAGGAGTTGAGACCCCAAAAGAGTATATATCACTAAAAAATCAACGTTAGTACCAATAATAATAACCAAATAATGCTGCAAATACCACTAACGATAACATTAATAATGATAATAATAACAATAATAATAATATAAATAATAATAACAATAATAATACAACGATGTTATTAAATACTTCTCTATATAATCATCCCAATGAATAACACAATGCAAAACATCCACTGAAAGGTTTTGAGAACCTTCAACAAAAAGTGAAACCACGTCGTCTCCGACGTCAACAGATGACGACGTCCGAGACGACGATGGCGCCACCGAAGTCAAACAGAAAGTTGTTGTCACAAACAACAACAACAACAACAACATAAAACAACAACAACAACAACAATTTTGACAATAGCCTGCAACTCTAACAAAAAGACTTTCTTGGGAATCACTTTTGAGAGGCAAAGGCAACCTCAACGTGCTCGTAGCTCAATGGCTCGAGAAGTTATTCGTGGAAACTACATAAATAATTTATTAGCATCTCATAAATATTCATATCATGCTAATTGGCTAGGCTCGAAATCGAGTGCAAAACCGAGATGACCTGAAAAGGCGAATAAATTATTGAAGCTAATTAATTATTCATTCATTCAAACATTAATCGTCGATAGACCCTATTTGTGTACAATCGATTCTGCTTCTCCTGCAAATCTGGCCAAAGTTATGTGGTTTATAAATAGCCCCATTATGAATCCATGTTTGTGCAAAGCTTACAAGCAGTGCCAACCTGCTTAGCCAGCCAATGGCTTTGCTCGACAGGAGTAAAAGGATCTAAAAATAAACCCAATGTTATTGTTATTTATCGTTGTTGTTGTTGTTGCTGCTGCAGGCTGCCGTTGCTCCGATAACCACGACCTAGATCTCGATCCGAGGAGGTTTCTAGAAAGTCCTTCTGGATCGACTTAAGTTCGTCATCATTATCATCACCACACTAATCGACATAGCAATTAATATTATAACCAACATCATCATTTTGTATGATAACCTCCGATAACCTCTCATCGTCATCACTACCACCACAACCATTAGAATCTATTTTCCTTGCCAGGAGTCAAAGGTCGTCTGCACTCGAACGACCCCGTCTCCCGCCTAAAGGGAGACCTACGATTGGCTGTCGAGTTGCCTGACAAACTTGTAGAACATGAAGACGGCAGAGGCGAGGATCGTGACGAAGATGAAGAGTTTCCATAGCGACCCGAGGCTGAAGATGCAGAGGGGAGGGAACTGCTTGTCGAAGTTTGCCTGTGGGTTTGGTAGATGGTTTGATGATGATGATGATGATTTTAGTCTTAAACCTTAAGTGTTTCCAATGACAATAAGGTTAATTATATTAAATAATAATAATAAACCTAATAATTATGTTAAGTAAAGTCAGTTGACCACAATTACAAAATGAAAATCACACGATTAAAAAATTTAAAAAAATTAATTAAAAGAATGAATACGAAAAGAGAAGTCAAAATTCCTCTACCGACCCATCCACCGTAGGCCATGATCCACAGCCCGAGTCTGTTGACGACCACCCCGGTCAGCACTTCAGACACCAATTCCTCGGCATGGGGCATGCCCCTCTCCAGGCCAGCGAACCTCGCCACGAAGCCGCAGAAGGCGTGGAAGGTCACGACCCGGTTCCAGGTGACTATGCCGTCGTCAAACATTTGGGTGGCCAGTTCATTGAGGAGGGTGGAAAGGTTATCGGGATCCTGCATGTTGCCCTGGAGTGATGGATGGATGGATGGATGGATTGGTAGACGGGTGAAAGAAATGGTGGATGAATGAAGTTGATAACAGATGGGTTGAAGCTTCTAAAATGAATTGAAATCAAATCAAAACAAAATGATTTCTGTTAAGACTAATGTAATCCAAACAACAACAACAACAACAACAACAACAACAACAACAACAACAACAACAACAACAACAACAACAACAACAACAACATTAACAACATCATCAACAACAACAACATTAACAACATCAACAACAACAACAAGTTCAACTGTTAAGAATAAAAACAAGTTTTAAAAATTAAATAAAAATAATTTTTCTTAAATTAATAATAACATTAACGTGATGTTACTTTTATTCCCTGGCAATTATTTTTATGTTTACAGTTGACTTATAAAAACAAGCCATGGGACTCAGACACTCGAATGTTGTCTAAACAAGTTGATCCGCTTCTCAATGAGAAGTGGACCATAATAAAAATAAAACGACAACAACAACAACAACAATAATAATAATAATAATAATAATAATAATAATAATAATAATAACGAGAGCAGTAACAAAATAAAACCTCACTTTTACTTATTTTTCATTTCTCAGGTGGATGTCAAATAAATGTTTTACAATAATCAATTATAAGCAAAGTAACCGAGTGACTGAATTGATGCAACCAGGATCGTGATGGCTGCTGACATGGCAACATCATGGAGCTCATGATGGCATGAGATGGAAAAGAAGTGAAATAAATCTCAAGCCATCAGCAACAGAAGGGTTACCAAATGTGGATATTATTATTAATTAATTAATATTGTATTGAATATTGTTATTATTAATTATTATTGCATTAAATATTGTTATTATTCCTAATCCTGTTATTTTAAAATGAAGAAACAACAGTAATTTTCCATTGTCGCCTACTTTCTTTATTTGCCTGAACAAACTGCTACTGAATGCCAGTGAAGCTCCTTACTTTATCAAAGCTGGCCATTGTTTGCATGACTACATGACATTGCATGTCATGACTTTATGTTATGATCAACATATTACTCTTAGTGACTTATTATTATTATTATTATTATTTTTGTTCCTGTTTTTATAAAAAACAAACAAATATTGATGCGATTATCACTCTTGTGATATTAGTATTTACAGCACTAACATCACCTTTTAAATAAAATCTTGATTTTATTAATTAAATAATAATTATGATCACAAATATCGAAATTAGTACATTTATTATTATTAATATTATTGCTGTTGTTGTTGTTGTTGTTATATCAAATTATTAGAATATTTATAAACTCAGAACACTTATCTTAAGAAAATGCTGCATGAAACACAAAAACCTGTGCCAGACATTTTAACATTGTTCATCTGATCATTCTGTTGTCATGTTAATGTCATTGATGCCTGTTGTAATGTCACCATAACATCAATAAATTATTTAATCATTCTGCCCTCACTTTTCTCCACATCTTTTTACTTAAGCTCCCAGTAACTTAGAAGAATTCAATTCATGTCTTTTTCCTCTCGAACCTGACCTCTTGTTACAATTAATTATTCTTAAATTTAATCAAAAAATCATGCCCTAAACATTCAAAAACACTCAACAAATTGGACAGAAGTGCAGCTGAAGGTCATGTATCCATGGAAAATCCAAACTTACTGCTATCTTCTGTGCCATGCTGTACATGAATTCTTCCCTATTCTTCAGTAAATCATCCACCAGGTGGCGCATGATCTGCGAGGTCTTGCTGGGAGGCGGCAAAGGATCGAGGAAGCCAGAGCGGCAGACGTAAGTGACGATGTCGCAAGCGACTTCTGCCGATTTGTCGCGGAATTCCTCCGAGAGGAAGTCATTGTTCAGATAAAAATAACTTCCCTCGTGAAAACTGCCCTGAGAAGAGGTCAAATTGGCAGACGACGAAGGGGCAGTCGAATCGCACTCGTCATTCATTGCGTCGTCGGAAGAGCCGTGGGCCTCCTGGCCCTGTGGTGGCGGTTGAAGAACTTGGTGGGGGTCGTCGTGTTCGTAAATTTCGCTAACCTCAATGCCGGACGTGGAAGCGATGTTTTTCCGGTGACTTTCCAGTACGTAATTTGCATCGATGTTACCCATTGCCGTTTAATGGGCGCTCTCTATCAGCGTTCCGCCTAACGTAGCGGAGCATCTACTCTCGTCTGCCAATCGATAACAAAGTCGGCATTTTAAGTGTGGATCTAAGCTTTAATTAGTGCGATGGATGGATTTTAAATTAATTAATAAAATTAGTGCAACGAGCGGTATATAATTAAAAATTTTCCAAAGCAAAATTACAAAACAATGAATTGTTCTAGATTTCAATGTACTTACGCGTCATTGATTTTTAATCTGGATTATTAGGAAACACTTTTGCCAGTCATTATTCATTGAGGGAAGCTATTGGATAATAAGAGAAAATGCTCAATAATAGAAATTAATTTCTATTCATGCCTTAACAATCGCAGCCAATGTTGTTGTAAACAGCTCAAGCCAATTGATAGTTGCTCTTGTTTCAATGGCTTGGCTTGCCGCTGAAATCTAAATTTATATTGTTATGCACAATATACCCTAGCTCAAATATTTTTGAGTACAAAAAGGCAAACACCAAATCAACTCTATTGCAATTAGTCATTGGACTAAGCCTAAGTCGTATATTAATTTTAATTTTGATATCAATCAAATAACAAAGTTCAAACGATTTTATTAAATTTTTTCAAAGAAAAGTGAGCAACATCAGAACATCTGCGATTTGTTTGCTTTGCTAAAGGCGCGGTGGTTTGTTCATCACCCGCTGTGGTATATCGGCGTTCGAAGCGTGGATTTGAATTTGTCTTTGTGGTTAAATATTTCATAACTTTATAAACCCTGCTTTTCAAACTTAGTGATGTTTCTAATTTTATTTTGTAAAGTTCTTTATCGCTGCCAAAGATCCTAAAGCGTTCGAGAAAACGTGAAGACAACTGTGTTCTAATCGGATTTGGGCTTTTATCGAATTTTATACTAACAGTATCTACTCTGCGAAGATTCCGTCTTGCAACCTTGACGAGAAATGTTGTCATATGCCCTCATTTTTATGGCGATTTCAACTTTGACTGTTTCCCAAGACAGTGGATCGAACGAGTTATTTGTGGCAAGTCCTGCCAACGTGACTGCAGCAAACGGAACTTCCATTACTTTACAATGTGCTGTGACATCCGACAGCACGATAGGGTTTCTAGCGTGGTATGGAAGTAAGTATTCCACGATTTTTAACATGGTGACCTTCTGCTCAAAGTTTTTAATGTTTAATGCAATACTTTTTTAGACAAAGATAATCAATTGAGCACAAATTCAGTTGTATCACGTGGTTTGAGAGGCAGAATGCAGATGAAAAACTTAATATATGAAGATATAATTAAATTGTTGCCTAAGGACTCACCTGCTCCAAAGTTCATGCTTGGTCAGTTGGAAATTTTATTCTAATCCTTATTTATAAAGTCTAAACGCTATTATTAATGACAATTATATTATTATTGATAATAATTATTAATTACTATTATTTGACAATTTTATTTCAATCGTTACAACTAATTAGATTTTAAATAGGTTACAATCTGACCATCTTGACTCTGCTGCCTGAAGATAACGGAGAAATATATTGCTCAACCTCCTCTGACCTTCGATCAGCCACTGGTTATATCACGGTGTTGGGTATGAAATATAATGTAACAAGTATATCAAAATTTATTTAGTTTCATCACTGATATATATTCAATCACTTCAATCGCAGCTCGACCTAAAACCCCCGTACTGACAAGTTCCGTGCCAGTCTCGAATTGGTTAGAGAAGCAAATGGTCACGTTCAACTGCAGCTCGGGAGGTGGCAATCCTTTCTCGTCCATTAATGTCGACTGGCTCTTCTCAGGCAAGAATATCTTTCCCCCGAATGACGTGCCTCTTTTGCCCGACGTCACGAGTACCACGACGAAACCAAGCACGCCCTTCGGAGATTTCAAATCCGACTTGACTCTGAGTCTGACGCGACCTCTCTTCGATGGGGTCATTTCGTGCAGGGTGACTCACAACGACCCTCCGGAAGGGCAAACGTGGACTTACGAGTCAGAGGGCTTGACCTTGAAATTCAAATGTAAGTTTAATTTCGGGATCGATTGATCGGGTGTGATTTTTGTGTTTGATTGATTGATTGATTAATTGAAAGTAACTTTGATCGAATTTCATCATCGACATTACCATCCTACCAGACGGACCCTACATGAAAGTCACCATCTCATCCGCGGGTCCGCCAGTGGACCTGATGACCCTGTCCACCAAAGAGGTCAAGATCCTTGAGAAATCGAACCTTGTCTTGAACTGCAGTCTCGATGCCTATCCTTTGCCTAATGCCACTGAGAAAGTATCTTGGTCTCACAATAATGTAACCCGGCCAGGTTGGTTGATGATGATGATGATGATGATGATGACGGTGATGATAATGATGTTGATATTGATGGGAAAGAAAGGAGGGTTAAATGAAGAATGCTGAAATTGATAACAGGCCAGTGTTAATTAGAAAGAAAATCGCATCCATTTACTTCACAATCAGTAACTCACTCACTCAATCAATCAATCAATCAATCAATCGATCGGCTGATTGACCCATTCGAATGTCAGGGTCAGTGTTGGAGTTGAAGGACATTTCGAGAACCAACAGTGGTATTTACTCATGTCACAGCAACGAGGGCGTCAAGTACACTGAGAATAACTTCACACTCGACGTGCTGTGTGAGTTGATTACTATATGGACTCATGACGACGACGACGGTGGTGATGGTGGTGGTGACGACTACCTGTGAATTTACTTTGTAATTCACTAAAATAACAAGGAGCAGACTTAAAATGCTTGGGTTTAGAACATAGAATGGGGGTAGAATTTTTTTACAAGCGTTTAAATTATATTTAAATTAATTACATGGGTATAAACTGTTTAATATTTTATTTTGAAATCACCTAAATCTGCCTTCTGATGACGTAATGGCCTAATGATGTCAACATGTTATGCATTAATAATATTATATTAATAGATCCTCCCTCATTGACATTCCCTGCCTACGTCACCAATTCCATCGTCCGCGTCTTGGAAGGTTCCAGTCTCAACTTTACATTCGTCGTGGAAGCCAACCCTTTTCCAGATCCGGATGACTTTCAGTGGACGAAGGATGGAAGAACTGTTTTCTCCAAGGGCCCGTACCTGGTCTTATCTCAGGCCACGAGAGACATGTCGGGCCTCTATAACTGCACTGCGAACAACACCATGCAACCCTTTGACGCTCAGAAGGCCATAATCGGTTCTAGCAGTTTGTCGGCAAGGGTCACGGTTAATTGTAAGTTAATGTATGCAAACATGTTATGTATATGCAGTCTAATTAGATTAATTTATGCAAATTCCTTAAGAGGTGCTTAATTCCTTAATACCCAATGGTATTAAATACATTTTGTTCGTGTTGACGATGTTTCTAATCATAATAATTTATTCATAAAGATCGTAATTCAAATTTTTCAAGTCATACCTGGAGGAGCGAATCTGGTTTCTAGCAAGGAGAGTGCTTATAATCAGGGTGAAGTCAATTTCACCTGTACGGTCTTCGGATCAGGTGTGATACGATTAACTTTACGATGTTTCCTTCCACTCTTGTGCATGTATTAAATATGTTAATTAAATGTTAATCAATTATTATTTTACTAATTCTTTTCTACCATGTTTGAAACTTTGGAATGTGAACTCCTTAATAAGCATAAAAGTCACACTATTGTGGTGCTACGTGATAAGGGTTTGCACCAAATAAAACCCTAAACGACGCCAATCAAGTCTTTTGCACATTTCTTTCCATCTCCTTCTGCAGATGACAATTCCGACATGTCGGTCGTCTGGGAAAAAGATGGAACGGTGTTGAACAAATCGTCGACGAGCCTCGCTTGGAGTGACTCATCGACCTTCGTGGGCAGCCTATTGCTCACCAAGGTCACGATTGGGGACAAAGGTCATTACAAATGCAGAGGCAAAAACATCGCGGGAGAAGGTAGCAGTTCGGCCGTCGTTGAATTTGAAGTCTACGGTGAGCGCTGGAACTTGTCAGGAGTTTTCTCGCTTTCATATTAATGCCTGAAGATAAACAAAGCTAATTATAATAATAATATTGTAATAATAATAATAATAATAATAATAATAAATTAATATTAAGTTTTATTAATTAAAAAATAATTAGTATTAAATTAGTTAATTAATAATTATCATCACCGCTTTGACGCGCAACTTTTACAGAGATCCCATCACTCGTCTCCTTCTCTCCCTCTAAGAACCTCTTGGAGCCCTCAGAGGGTGAAATTCTTGAACCCCTCGAGTGCGTGGTCTCAGGTCGACCAGAACCAATCATAAAATGGGTCAAGAACAACCACGACGTTGACCCTGCGGTTTACGACAGTTCAACTGTTGACTCACCCAATCAAACCGACGCCAACAATCAAACGATCTTCGTTGTCAAGAGTAACTTCAAGATGAAAAGTCAGTTTGGGCTTGATGTTGCTGTTCAATTTATTATTTATGCCATAATTATGGCCATAATTAATATTATTATTATTATTATTATTATTATTATTGTTGTTGTTATTTTAAAACCGATTCTATTGTTTCCATTGTTGATCCGTGCTGGTTTACTATTAAAATATTAATTTCCATTAAATAAACAAAAGTGTATAATTAATTTATTATTTCTTAACAACTTTAGCTAATTAAATATTCCTTAATTAACTGATTAATTATTAATTTTTTACCAAAAGGACCTTTGGTGGCTGCTGATGCCGGCAACTACACCTGCCAAGCGACGCTGTTGAATGGGGACACGATGAGCGTAAGGGCCATCCTGGTGGCCGTCAAACGTTAGTGACGATGATGACTACGACGATGATGATAGTGATGATGATAGTAGTGAAAACGATAACAACAACAACAACAATATTAATAATGATGTTAATCCAATCATCAATAACTCCAGAACAACCTATCTTCACCGATCCTCAAGTGAACATCACAGCCGACTTGAACCGCACTGCCTACCTTCGCTGCCAGTGCTACGCTTATCCGATACCCGACTTGGCCTGGTACAAGGACGGACAACCGCTGCAGATCACCAGGGATCCACCCGAGACCGGTTCGTGGAGATGGGTGAACGACACGAGAAACAATTGGCTGCTGATCCATGAATCCTTGGTGACCATCAGAGGAGTTGCCAAGACGGACGAGGGTCGCTACACGTGCCACGCAGAGAACAGCATCGGATACACCAATAGGACGACCTATCTTACCGTTAAAAGTTAGTAACGAAACGATGATAATGATGACGATGGTAATTATTTTCAGTGACTGATTTTAAAACGCATCCTTTAGAAAATGTGATAATTATTTTCCACATTTTATTATTTAATAATATTAAATTAAAATAACTATTTTTGGATTATATAAACATATTTATTTATTTATTTATTTATTTATTTATTTATTTATTTATTTATTTATTTATTTTCTAACCAATCTCATACGTCGTCACAGCACCTCCTGAACCGCCAACCATCAACTCGCCAATTATTGCAACGTGGGAATCAATCGAATTGAGCTGGAAACCTGGTAGCAACGGTGGTTATCCACAGACGTTCAGAATCTTTTACCACGTCAAAGATGGAAATTATAATGCCAGCAACCCGGCCCTGCTCGGGTCTGGTTTGGACGGCATCATTAACGTTACAGAGGGAGCGGCTTACAACATTACAGGTGAGTTACAGGTAACAACTGATGGATGGATGGATGGATGGATGGATGGATGGATGGATGGATGGATGGATGGATGGATGGATGGATGGATGGATGGATGGATGGGTGGATGGATGGATGGATGGATGGATGGATGGATGGATGGATGGATGGATGGATGGTTGGATGGATGGGTGGATGGATGGTTGGTTGGATGGATGGATGGATGGATGGATGGATGGATGGATGGATGGATGGATAGGAAAATATATAAATTTGTGACCTACATATGTATGTGTACACTTGCGGTTATGATTAGATATAATGAGAATTAAGCATTAAGTTCATGTTCTCTATTGGCATCATCATCGACATCGTCGTCATCATCATCATCATTTCGAAGGTCTACTGCCAGGCAAGACGTACGTGGTGAAAGTGAGCGGAATCAACCTCCTCGGCATCTCAATTGATCAAAGCACGGAGTTCGAAGTCAACACGACTCGTCAGTCACAACAGTTGTTTGAAAGCATAACAATAATATTATTTTTATAATAATAATAATAACAATAATAATAACAATCATCATCATCAACACCATGACTCGATTATTCTTTTAACGACATTATCAACAATTATCATTGACCTTGCCTTATCACTAATAATCATTAATAATATCCTCGTCAGTATCAATCGTATAAAACGATACACAAACCACCCACCTACCTCACATCCACCCACCTCACCCACTCACCCACCCGCCCTTTCTACCCACTCACAACAGAATTCGTCCTCCCCCCAATCACTGGCGTAACGTACGTCGTGAGGAACACCGCCATCTACTTCCCCAAAGTCCCCAGCACCGTCGACATACTCTGCGTCTACCTGCGCACCGACAACCAATCATCGCCGACGGCACTCAACATCACCTGTCGTGACGTAGGCGCCGGACAGTACGAGTACTCCGTGAGGCTGACCACGGATACATACAGGTGGGTGGCCTCCTACTGCCTCCAGAGAAGGAACGACGTGTGCGGTCCTGCGAGTCCAGTCGGTGAGTGATGACGACGACGATGGTGATAGTGATGATGACGATGATGATGGTGATGACTTTTCAATGCAGAGGTGGACGTCCGTCCGATCTCAACAGAATCTGCCATTGCACTCGGGGTGGTCTGCTGTCTCCTCTTCATCGTTCTGGTTGGACTTGCCATCGTTCTCGGATTGTGGTGCCGTCGGAATAGAGACAATGAAGGTGGGTTGGATGAGTGGACAGATGGATGGATGGAAGAATGGGGGGAATGGATGTGTGGGTGGATGGATGACATTGCTATTGATTAGTGAAAGGTTTTTATGATCAAGAAATCAAAACCTCTTTACAAAAATCGATGATTGATCGTTCTGCGATTGAAATGTGGATTGATAATTAAAATAGAGATGATTGTAAAGCTGAAAGATTTATTTCTACAGATTCCAAGTCTCCCACACATAACGAGTGAGTCTCTATTCATCCATTCAATCATTTCATCATATCGATTGAGATGTTTCCAATCGATTAATCAATCAATCAATCAATCAATCAATCGATTAATCAATCAATCAGGAAACCAACCAATCACCGCAAATGGTCCCACCTGGGACAACTACCCGACTCGAGTGTGGATCTGAGGAAGCATAGGAGGATGATCAGGGACAGCGTCAGTTCGAAGGATTCCGACAAACAGTGCTTTGAAAGTGGAACTCTCAGCTCCAGCTGTGCTGACCTCAGCAAGTGTTCGTTTCAGATGGACTAATTAATTAATTAATTAATTAATTATAATTAATTATTAATTATAATAATACGCATGATATGCAATGTGTAGGTAATAATTTATAAACATTGTTAATGTCCATTTAAATAATATAATCTGCTAATAATTTACCAATCATTGTAAACAGAACCCAGTGATACAGTAGTAATAGTGCCCCGTATAAGCACCACTAATAGATCTATAGTAAACACATAATTGGTCAACCAATTAAAAGCTGAGATCGATGTGTTCCTAACCAATCAGCTGCCTCGGAAAGAGGGAGTCAGAGATTCAAGAAAAAAGCCTTTTATTCCGATTCTTCGAACGTTTTGGAGATGTCAGATCAAGCTGACAGTTCCAACGGACATGAGGCCAACTCTGGCAAGATCTATCACGAAGTTGTCGTGTGATTGGCTCCCAATAAGTGTGTCATGTGGTTAATATACCTTGTGATTGGCTGCATGTATGTCATACGTTGATATGCCTAGCCCTGCTACAAAGTCGTTCCATTTGACCTGGATTTTTATAAAGTGGATCACTAAAATGGAGGTTTAAAAAAAGAATTATTTCTAATTGTTGATTTTGGTTTCTATTTGTAAATACTTCTTTGTTTACCAATCGGGATCAATTATTTGTGTTTACGTTTCAAAATCAAAAGTTTATGAATAACCAATGGATTGTAACCATTCCAATGATGCAATTTTCCATGCAATGCTACAGTATGTCGACTCGAGCTGTGATTGGTCATCTATTGTTGTACTTGATGACTTTAATGATAATAATAGATCCTTTTATTTATTTTAATTTGTTCTAGAATTGATATGTCTCCATACAGTATACATAGGATACATGCCTTCTCCAATTTTCTTCTTAGTGTTGATAGTTTGATTTCAAATTGTACAAATCAAACAAATTATGTTTCTGTAAGTGCTCTTTTAGTTTCATCACCGGTGCATTTGTTTACCTGCCATTCATCCATGTTGTATCAGCCTCTTGTGAAGACATGTCACAATGTAACACTATCCTCTCAGATATTCTGATACTAACCTAGGCTTGAATTTGTTTTTATGTTGATGATTGCAGTTAATGTTTGCTGTTTCTTGTTGTTGTTGTTGATGTTGTTGTTTATCCTAAGGAATAATAAGGCTACCAGAGTGTTGTTGAAATTCGTGCAATTTGCAACTCTTGAAACATTCGATTAAAAGTTAACTTCATGTTTTATTTTTAAGAATTTCTAAAAACTGTTTTAAATAATTTTTTAAATATTTGCAAATAAACGCGTCGCTGAAATTTAAGTAATCAAATGAATTACTTTTTATCTAATATGATGTAATATTTAAATAAATAATATAATCTTATATTTAATTAAAGTGTATATTACCTAAATAAATTAATTTTCTATTTAGTAGATTAATAAATTAATTTATTTTTAAAATTAATTATTTTTTATTAAATTAATTTATTTTTAAAATTAATTATTTTTTATTAAATTAATTTATTTTTA
Source organism: Hirudinaria manillensis (assembly GCA_034509925.1). Lineage (NCBI taxonomy): Eukaryota > Metazoa > Annelida > Clitellata > Hirudinida > Hirudinidae > Hirudinaria > Hirudinaria manillensis. The sequence goes on along the minus strand of CM067535.1, from coordinate 9,391,099 downwards.
AAATTAATTATTTTTTATTAAATTAATTTATTTTTAAAATTAATTATTTTTTATTAAATTAATTTATTTTTAAAATTAATTATTTTTTATTAAATTAATTTAATTTTAAAATTAATTATTTTTTATTAAATTAATTTTTTTTTATAAAGAGGTTAATATTCAGAATCTTTTGAAGCGACCTCGACCCGAACATATCAACTAGCAATCACTCTCAAATCATTAACTCCAACCAACGCCAATTGCAAACTAACGAATCACTGTCAAATCATGCATCACAATCATCGCACAATGAACGAAAACCGTGACATCCCCGAAATGCGGGGTTCCAGACCGTACCGTCCGACGATAGACAATAGCGTCACTACGAACGCTTGGAATCTGAAAGCAGACTATGCTCCCAAGAGAGCCCCCGTCGAGCAGCCGAGAAATGTGCCTAGAAACGTCGAAGTGCCCAGCTATACAGCTGCAGCCAATGCTCGACAATTCAGGAACGAGACGAGCGAGAGAGTTCCGAGACCCTCGGGAAGATTGGAGGAAAATCGGAGGCCATACGACCCTCGTCCGCAATATAATGGGCCCAAATATCCGGATAGGTCGAATTACTATCACGATGCGGACTTTCAACGAAGACAAGGACAACATCAACAGTCTCGATACGTTGGAAATGATTACCGAACTAATGTTCCAAAAGTCGTTCATCACAAACCATCTGCACCATTCACGGGGCATCCGGAAAGGGTGAACAACAACAACAATAGCGATTTCAGGCACTCGAGATTCTCTCCAGATCGCCAGAAAAAACAGTTCTATCAGAATTTTGATAGATCTAGGACTAACGAGGCATTTAAATCAGCTTTTAATCCATCTGATAAGCTCATCGATAAGCCCCTTCAGACTGTTAGGGCAGAACTCAAAATCGCAGAAATTGATAAATCTTCAAATTACGAATCTCCAAGATCCAACGACCCCACCGACGTTAAAGATTCTCATAAAGTCGAGGATAGTAAGAAATCTCCAAGCAATCCTCACGCCAGGCTTTTTGAAGTTTTGAGGTTCAAGGCCAACAACAAATTGTGTCCACAACCAGAAATCACGGCTCCCGTGATCGCTACTGCGGAAGTTAAGGAATCAAAAGTGTCCCCAATCGCGGAACAGGAAAGTATAAAACCTGATGCTACAAAGCGGGCAGAACTCAAAACCGCAGAAACTGATAAATCCACCAAATCCGAATCTCCAATATCCAAAGAGCCCGCCGACGGTAATGATTCCCATAAAGTCGAGAGCAAGAAGTCTCCAAGCAATCCTCACGCCAGGCTTTTTGAAGTTTTGAGGTTCAAGGCCAACAACAAATTGTGTCCACAACCAGAAATCACGGCTCCCGTGATCGCTACTGCGGAAGTTAAGGAATCAAAATTGCCCCTCACTGCCGAACAGGAAAGTCCTAAACCTGAAGCTACAAAGCGAGCAGAAGTCAAAATCGCAGAAACTGATAAATCCACAAAATCCGAATATCCAAGATCCAACGAGCCCGCCGACTGTAAAGATTTTAGTAAAGTCGAGAGCAAGAAATCCCCAAGCAATCCTCACGCCAGGCTTTTTGAAGTTTTGAGGTTCAAAACCAACAACAAATTGTCTGGAGAGGCAGCAAACAAAGAAAATCGATCAGAAAAGACCGATGATATCGAGCCAGCAAAACTCGAACCTGCTAAAGCTGAATCGACTTCTGATGAAGAGGCCACGGTCTCGAACAGTCAAGACGAAACCGGTGACTTCCTCAAAAACTTCCAATCCGTCCTTGACGACTTGACGGTTGAAAACTTTGAGGAACTGGTAGGCAAAGTACAAAGTATGCAAATCGACAACGAAGAAAGAGTAAGAAAATGCGCCAAGATGATCCACGAAGCAGCCGTGATGCAGCCTCATTTCTCGAAGACTTACGCTCGCTTTGCAGCTAGGTTGGGTCAGTCGAGGACCTCAGACGATCTGACACTAAGGAATGCCCTCGAAGAGAGATGTCAGGGCTTATGTGACATAATAGTGGATTGTAGGGACTGTTTGGAACTCAACGTCTGGCCAATTTCAAAGAAGGTTTCTTTGGGAAATTTTAAATTCATTGGCGAATTAGTGAGCGTCGGACAGATAAGCGAAACCGTAGTCTGCGACTATTTAAATAATCTCCTATCAAGAGACCAAGACGAAGTCAGCATTGGTTGCATCTGCAAGCTTTTGTCGTCATCTGGAAAAACTTTGGAAACTTCTGATTCTAAGCCGAAATTGGATGCCTGCTTCTTTGTTCTAGAAAGCTTGCTGGACGGCGATTTGTCAAGTGAAAGCAAGGCTACGATTGAAAGCCTGATCAGTCTCAGGAATGCTCATTGGAATTCCAGTTCATCCTAAGCAAGTAGATTGGACTTGTAGGGATGTGACTTTATATGAAGTTTCACTTTGGATAAATTGCATGCTTTAACTCTTAGAATGTTTTATCTTAGTCTTCATCACTTTTAGCAATAAATTTTTTTGTGAGTAATTTGTCTTACCATCTTTTTTCTCAAATATATAAAGAGTTTAAAATTGTTAAAATAAGATTGGATGTCGGTCATTTTATCATGTAATTAAAATTTGATAAATTAAAATGTGCATTTCACGTATAAATGGATTCAGTTTTTTTTAAACATTTCCCGTTTGGCTATCAATGTCCAATCATTGCAAGCCTTTTGAGTTTTAAGCATTCCTCAATATTGGCGGCCTGGGTTGGAGTGTTTAGTTTTAATATGAAAATTAATTGAAAAACTGATTAATTATTACTTATTTACCAAAAGGACATTTGGTGGCTGCTGATGCTGGCAACTACACCTGCCAAGCGACGCTGTTGAATGGGGACACGATGAGCGTAAGGGCCGTCAAACGTTAGTTTAATTAAATAATATAATCTAATATTTAATTAAAGTGTATATTACCTAAATAAATTAATTTTCTATTTGATTGATTAATAAATTAATTTATTTTTAAAATTAATTATTTTTCATTAAATTAATTTGATTTTAAATTAATTATTTTTCATTAAATTAATTTGATTTTAAATTAATTATTTTTCATGAAATTAATTTATTTTTAAAATTAATTATTTTTTATTAAATTAATTTATTTTTAAAATTAATTATTTTTTATTAAATTAATTTTTTAAAAATTAATTAGAGGTTAATATTCAGAATCTTTTGAAGCGTCCTCGACCCGAACATATCAACCAGTAATCACTCTCAAATCATCAACTCCAAATAACGCCACTTGCAAACTAACGAATCACTGCCAAATCATGCATCACAATCATCGCACAATGAACGAAAACCGTGACATCCCCGAAATGCGGGGTTCCAGACCGTACCGTCCGACGATAGACAATAGCGTCACTATGAACGCTTGGAATCTGAAAACAGACTATGCTCCCAAGAGAGCCCCCGTCGAGCAGCCGAGACTTGTGCCTAGAAACGTCGAAGTGCCCAGCTATCCAGCTGCAGCCAATGCTCGACAATTCAGGAACGAGACGAGCGAAAGAGTTCCGAGACCATCGGGAAGATTGGAGGAAAATCGGAGGCCATACGACCCTCGCCCGCAATGCAATGGGCCCAAATATCCGGATAGGTCGAATTACTATCACGATGCGGACTTTCAACGAAGACAAGGACAACATCAACAGTCTCGATACGGTGGAAATGATTACCGAACTAATGTCCCAAAAGTCGTTCATCACAAACCATCTGCACCATTCACGGGGCATCCGGAAAGGGTGAACAACAACAACAATAGCGATTTCAGGCACTCGAGATTCTCTCCAGATCGCCAGAAAAAACAGTTCTATCAGAATTTTGATAGATCTAGGACTAACGAGGCTTTTAAATCAGCTTTTAATCCATCTGATAAGCTCATCGATAAGCCCCTTCAGACTGTTAGGGCAGAACTCAAAATCGCAGAAATTGATAAATCTTCAAATTACGAATCTCCAAGATCCAACGACCCCACCGACGTTAAAGATTCTCAGAAAGTCGAGAGCAAGAAGTCTCCAAGCAATCCTCATGCCAGGCTTTTTGAAGTTTTGAGGTTCAAGGCCAACAACAAATTGTGTCCACAACCAGAAATCACGGCTCCCGTGATCGCTACTGCGGAAGTTAAGGAATCAAAATTGCCCCACACTGCCGAACAGGAAAGTCCAAAACATGATGCTACAAAGCGGGCAGAAGTCAAAACCGCAGAAACTGATAAATCCACAAAATCCGAATCTCCAAGCAATCCTCATGCCAGGCTTTTTGAAGTTTTGAGGTTCAAGGCCAACAACAAATTGTGTCCACAGCCAGAAATCACGGCTCCCATGATCGCTACTGCGGAAGTTAAGGAATCAAAATTGCCACCCACTGCCGAACAAGAAAGTCCAAAACCTGAGACTACAAGGCGAGCAGAAGTCAAAATCGCAGAAACTGATAAATCCACAAAATCCGAATCTCCAAGATCCAACGAGCCCGCCGACTGTAAAGATTTTAGTAAAGTCGAGAGCAAGAAGTCTCCAAGCAATCCTCACGCCAGGCTTTTTGAAGTTTTGAGGTTCAAAGCCAACAACAAATTGTCTGGAGAGGCAGCAAACAAAGAAAATCGATCAGAAAGGACCGATAATATCGAGCCAGCAGAACTCGAATCTGCTAAAGCTGAATCGACTTCTGATGAAGAGGCCACGGTCTCGAACAGTCAAGACGAAACCGGTGCCTTCCTCAAAAACTTCCAATCCGTCCTTGACGACTTGACGGTTGAAAACTTTGAGGAACTGGTAGGCAAAGGTCAAAGTATGCATATCGACAACGAAGAAAGAGTAAGAAAATGCGCCAAGATGATCCACGAAGCAGCCGTGATGCAGCCTCATTTCTCGAAGACTTACGCTCGCTTTGCAGCTAGGTTGGGTCAGTCGAGGGCCTCAGACGATCTGACACTAAGGAATGCCCTCGAAGAGAGATGTCAGGGCTTATGTGACATAATAGTGGATTGTAGGGACTGTTTGGAACTCAACGTCTGGCCAATTTCAAAGAAGGTTTCTCTGGGAAATTTTAAATTCATTGGCGAATTAGTGAGCTTCGGACAGATAAGCGAAACCGTAGTCTGCGACTATTTAAATAATCTCCTATCAAGAGACCAAGACGAAGTCAGCATTGGTTGCATCTGCAAGCTTTTGTCGTCATCTGGAAAAACTTTGGAAACTTCTGATTCTAAGCCGAAATTGGATGCCTGCTTCTTTGTTCTAGAAAGCTTGCTGGACGGCGATTTGTCAAGTGAAAGCAAGGCTACGATTGAAAGCCTGATCAGTCTCAGGAATGCTCATTGGAATTCCAGTTCATCCTAAGCAAGTAGATTGGACTTGTAGGGATGTGACTTTATATGAAGTTTCACTTTGAATAATTTGCATGCTTTAACTCTTAGAATGTTTTATCTTAGTTTTCATCACTTTTAGCAATAAATTTTTTTGTGAGTAATTTGTCTTACCATCTTTTTTCTCAAATATATAAAGAGTTTAAAATTGTTAAAATAAGATCGGAAGTCGGTCATTTTATCATGTAATTAAAATTTGATAAATTAAAATGTGCATTTTACGTATAAATGGATTCAGTTTTTTTAAACATTTCCCGTTTGGCTATCAATGTCCAATCATTGCAAGCCTGTTGAGTTTTAAGCATTCCTCAATATTGGCGGCATGTGTTGGATTGTTTAGTTTTAACGATGAAAATTTAAATAAATTATTTAAACATTAAAAATTAAAATACAATTTTACAATGTAAAAATTCCGCCAATAATTTGTTTGTGGCCACAAAAATTTTATACCATGAAGACATGTTTCCTCGTGGGTTGACCGGGTTTTCTGGTGTGATTGTAGTGATAAAATGCCCGTGTTGTATTTGATTAATCGATGACTTAAGATTGCCGATTATTAGGGAGGTTGCGATCGTATTTTAAATTCTGATCTTTTAAGGACTTATGGACCTTTACTAATCGCTTCACGCGCTAGGTTTGCTTCAACTCCACAACTTTACACGCGAGATTTGTTAGTGTTGTATTCGGAAAAAATTGAAAAAAAGAATACTCGAACGGGTAAATTAATATTAAGCATTATTAATTAAAAAATAATTGGTATTAAACTAGTTAATTAATATTAAAACGTCAACGGTGATTATTAAAAATAATCAATTAATAATTATCATCGCCACTAGGTGATGCAAATTTTACAGAGACCCCATCACTCGTCTCCTTCTCTCCCTCTATGAACCTCTTGGAGCCCTCAGAGGGTGAAATTCTCGAGCCTCTCGAGTGCATGGTCTCAGGTCGACCAGAACCAATCATAAAATGGGTCAAGAACAACCACGACGTTGACCCTGCGGTTTACGACAGTTCAACTGTTGACTCACCCAATGAAACCGACGCCAACAATCAAACGATCTTCGTTGTCAAGAGTAACTTCAAGGTGAAAAGTCAGTTTGGACTTGATGTTGCTGTTGAAGTTGTTATTTATTTTTTTGTAATTATTATTATTACTATTATTGTTGTTGTTGTTATTTTAAAACCGATTCTATTGTTTCCATTTTTGATCCGTGCTGGTTTACCATTAAAATATTAATTTCCATTAAATAAACAAAAGTTTATAATTAATTTATTATTTCTTAACAACTTTAGCTAATTAAATATTCCTTAATTAACTGATTAATTATTAATTTTTACCAAAAGGACATTTGGTGGCTGCTGATGCTGGCAACTACACCTGCCAAGCGACGCTGTTGAATGGGGACACGATGAGCGTAAGGGCCATCCTGGTGGCCGTCAAACGTTAGTTTAATTAAATAATATAATCTAATATTTAATTAAAATGTATATTACCTAAATAAATTAATTTTCTATTTAATAGATTAATAAATTAATTTATTTTTAAAATTAATTATTTTTTATGAATTTATTTCATTTAAATTAATTATTTTTTATTAAATTAATTTTTTTTAAATTAATTATTTTTTATTAAATTAATTTTTTTTAAATTAATTATTTTTTATTAAATTTTTTTTAAATTAATTATTTTTTATTAAATTAATTATTTTTTATTAAATTAATTTTTTTTATATTAATTATTTTTTAGAGGTTAATATTCAGAATCTTTTGATGCGTCTTCGACACGAACATATCAGCTAGCAATCACTCTCAAATCATCAACTCCAACCAGCGCCAATTGCAAACTAACGAATCACTGCCAAATCATGCATCACAATCAGCGCAGAATGAACGAAAACCGTGACATCCCTGAAATGGGGGGTTCCAGACCGTACCGTCCGACGATAGACAATAGCGTCATTATGAAGGCTTTGAGTCTGAAAACAGACTATGCTCCCAAGAGAGCCCCCGTCGAGCAGCCGAGAAATGTGCCTAGAAACGTCGAAGTGCCCAGCTATCCAGCTGCAGCCAATGCTCGACAATTCAGGAACGAGACGAGCGAAAGAGTTCCGAGACCCTCGGGAAGATTGGAGGAAAATCGGAGGCCATACGACCCTCGTCCGCAATTCAATGGGCCCAAATATCCGGACAGGTCGAATTACTATCACGATGCGGACTTTCAACGAAGACAAGGACAACATCAACAGTCTCGATACGGTGGAAATGATTACCGAACTAATGTCCCAAAAGTCGTTCATCACAAACCATCTGCACCATTCACGGGGCATCCGGAAAGGGTGAACAACAACAACAATAGCGATTTCAGGCACTCGAGATTCTCTCCAGATCGCCAGAAAAAACAGTTCTATCAGAATTTTGATAGATCTAGGACTAACGAGGCATTTAAATCAGCTTTTAATCCATCTGATAAGCTCATCGATAAGCCCCTTCAGACTGTTAGGGCAGAACTCAAAATCGCAGAAACTGATAAATCTTCAAAATCCAATGAGCCCACCGACGTTAAAGATTCTCATAAAGTCGAGGATAGTAAGAAATCTCCAAGCAATCCTCACGCCAGGCTTTTTGAAGTTTTGAGGTTCAAGGCCAACAACAAATTGTGTCCACAACCAGAAATCACGGCTCCCGTGATCGCTACTGCGGAAGTTGAGGAATCAAAAGTGTCCCCAATTGCCGAACAGGAAAGTCCAAAACCTGAGGCTACAAGGCAAGCAGAAGTCAAAATCACAGAAACTGATAAATCTACAAAATCCGACTCTCCAAGATCCAACGAGTCTGCTGAAAGTAAAGATTCACATAAAGTCGAGGATAGTAAGAAGTCTCCAAGCAATCCTCATGCCAGGCTTTTTGAAGTTTTGAGGTTCAAGGCCAACAACAAATTGTGTCCACAACCAGAAATCACGGCTCCCGTGATCGCTACTGCGGAAGTTGAGGAATCAAAAGTGTCCCCAATTGCCGAACAGGAAAGTCCAAAACCTGATGCTACAAGGCGAGCAGAACTCAAAATCGTAGAAACTGATAAATCCACAAAATCCGAATCTCCAAGATCCAACGAGTCCGCTGACGTTAAAGTTTCTCATAAAGTCGAGAGCAAGATGTCTCCAAGCAATCCTCACGCCAGGCTTTTTGAAGTTTTGAGGTTCAAGGCCAACAACAAATTGTCCGGAGAGGCAGCAAACAAAGAAAATCGATCAGAAAGGACTTATGATATCGAGCCAGCAAAACTCGAACCTGCTAAAGCTGAATCGACTTCTGATGAAGAGGCCACGATCTCGAACAGGCAAGACGAAACCGGTGACTTCCTCAAAAACTTCCAATCCGTCCTTGAGGACTTGACGGTTGAAAACTTTGAGGAACTGGTAGGCAAAGTACAAAGTATGCAAATCGACAACGAAGAAAGAGTAAGAAAATGCGCCAAGATGATCCATGAAGCAGCCGTGATGCAGCCTTATTTCTCGGAGACGTACGCTCGCTTTGCAGCTAGGTTGGGTCAGTCGAGGGCTTCAGACGATCTGACACTAAGGAATGCCCTCGAAGAGAGATGTAAGGGCTGCTGTGACATAATAGTGGATTGTAGTGACTTGGAACTCAACGTCTGGCCAATTTCAAAGAAGGTTTCTCTGGGAAATTTTAAATTCATTGGCGAATTAGTGAAGGTCGGACAGATAAGCGAAACCGTTGTCTGCGACTATATAAGTAATCTCCTATCAAGAGACCAAGACGAAGTCAGCATTGGTTGCATCTGCAAGCTTTTATCGTCAGCTGGAAAAACTTTGGAAACTTCTGATTCTAGGCCGAAATTGGATGCCTGCTTCTTTGTTCTAGAAAGCTTGATGGACGGCGATTTGCCAAGTGAATGCAAGGCTATGATTGAAAGCCTGATCAGTCTCAGGAATGCTCATTGGAATTCCAGTTCATCCTAAGCAAGTAAATTGGACTTGTAGGGATGTGACTATATATGAAGTTTCACTTTGAATAATTTGCATGCTTTAACTCTTAGAATGTTTTATCTTAGTTTTCATCACTTTTAGCAATAAATTTTTTTGTGAGTAATTTGTCTTACCATCTTTTTTCTCAAATATATAAAGAGTTTAAAATTGTTAAAATAAGATCGGAAGTCGGTCATTTTATCATGTAATTAAAATTTGATAAATTAAAATGTGCATTTTACGTATTAATGGATTCAGTTTTTTTAAACATTTCCCGTTTGGCTATCAATGTCCAATCATTGCAAGCCTTTTGAGTTTTAAGCATTCCTCAATATTGGCGGCCTGGGTTGGAGTGTTTAGTTTTAACGATGAAAATTTAAATAAATTATTTAAACATTAAAAATTAAAATACAATTTTACAATATAAAAATTCCGCCAATAATTTGTTTGTGGCCACAAAAATTTTATACCATGAAGACATGTTTCTTCGTGGGTCGACCGGGTTTTCTGGTGTGATTGTAGTGATAAAATGCCCGTGTTGTATTTGATTAATCGATGACTTAAGATTGCCGTATTAGGGAGGTTGCGATCGTATTTTAAATTCTGCTCTTTTAAGGACTTATGGACCTTTACTAATCGCTTCACGCGCCGGGTTTGCTTCAACTCGAGAGCAAACAACTTTACACGCGAGATTTGTTAGTGTTGTATTCGCTTTTTGCGATTTATCGCCCTGAGGGTCGAAATAGCGTCTGGTTGTTTTAATTTAGAAACGGCGCGACTAACATTCGGGCGAAGTGGTGTTCTCAAACGAGCAGGCATGAGCTTGCCTGGGGGTGACAGGTCGACCCTCGAGTCGCCATCAACGTTTGTTTACGACAGGCCGCAGCTAGTAAGATACTCTCCGCTGCCGGAAAGAGTCCTGTATCTCGATCCAAAGAAAATAAGTGAGTTTCAAGTGTTTGTTGTGTTGCTTGCTTGATAAAGTTTTGGTTTTCCTGGCTAAAGTAGCTGACAGGCAGCTTAAATTCTTAAAAAAGTAAACTACCAAATGTTAATTTTGAGATGATGGCCACTTAACCCTCTGTTATCATCTTCATTTAAAACTTTTCAAACCAATTTTCAGTTCCTGGAAAGAGCAGGCCTGAGCCACAGATCACACTTTTCGACAAGGCGCTGATATTTTCATGGCCATACAGGAACGTAGCATCTGGCCTCGTGAACATGAGGAACACTTGCTTTCTGGCCAGTGTTGTACAGTGTCTCCAACACATTCCAGCACTGAACATGTACCTTAACAGGCAGCACTCGTGCCCCAAAGATTCTGAGAGAAATTGCATCGTATGCACGATGGCAGATCTTGTGGACCAGTGTTTCTCTTCCGCTGAACCGGTTGAGCCGAAGGAATTAGCAAACAACTTGCAAGGTATGCGTGTGTTTTTGGATTTTTATTCAATGATAGGTTAATGATCACTTTAGTTGTGCTGCAAGATTGTTTTGCATTAAATTTATGCATCAAATTGACGTGAATTGCGCTTTAATTTTGGCAATTTGATTGTTTGGTGGCACAGACTGGTCCCTACAACAGGAATAAATTCAGAAGCTTCGAGTTGCAGATGTTTCTACGAGGTGCATATCAAATATTTCATAATTTGTCTGGCCTCGTGATTGTTGTTTAATATTGCAGTTTACTTTGAAACTAATATAATTGTTACTTGTCATCTGCTCAGCGATAGCACCTCACCTGGTTAGGGGCAGACAGGAGGATGCCCATGAATTCCTCCACAGTCTTCTCAACAGGATGCAAGAGGATCTCCTCCATGGCATCACCCCAAAGTGAGCAGTTGCCTTTTGTTGGAATACACATTATTATATCTGCAATTACTGTAATTAGATTTTTTTGCATTTTTATTAATTATTAATAATAATAATAATAATTCAGTTCTATGTGCCCTTCAATGTTTAATTTTCCAAATGCACTTGCAAAACATTTGTTTCAGACCCGATCAGTACGCGGAGATGACGACTCCGATTGGACAGATCTTTGGGGGATTTCTGAGGAGTCAAAGTGAGTACTTGACTGTTCGGAATTCATCGTTCTCTGAAAACGTCGACGTACTGCAAGCTTCGCTCGGGTCTCCGTGCCATTTCGGATGCCCGACGGGCATTGCCCTTGCTATTAGGTCGAAGCCGGGCATTGCCCTTGCTATTAGGTTGAAGCCGGGCATTGCCCTTGCTATTAGGTCGAAGCATTAGGTTAATCGGTCACTCACTGCATTACGAATGTAACAAGTCCGAAGAAGAAAGAAGACCCCCGAGGATCGAGCGCGGGAATCCGGGCGCGATGCCCGGGTGGTTTCACCGGGACTCGAGTTTTGCATGTCGTTAGGTGGTGACCCACATTAGCAAGGAGCAGTACAGAGTGGTAGTAAGCGAGAATCACAGCTTGCTATTGTATTATACTGCTGACAATATTAGTTTGTTGCGTCGTTTCTTCCGTAGTTTATCGATTTTTTGTGACGTGCTTTGTTTGCCGACGCAAATGTATCAGATGGGATTTGTTTTGTGGCTTGGGCGTTGCGACTGCAATGGATTTTATTGAATGACGTTTATAATTATCTCTGGGCAAAGTCATCGTTTAGAGATAGTAACAAAAATCATGTTAATTAAATTCTTATTATTATGCTTAAGCTGGAAGGAAAATATAAATATAATTAAAACAAGTTAGCGAGTATAACTTAACGAATTCCGTTTTCCGCAGTTGTCTGCCTCGGTTGCAACAAGGCCTCCAACAACTACGAGTCCCTGCTCAGCATCAGCCTAGAAATCAAGTCTGCCCGAAGCCTCAAGGAAGCCTTGGACAGTTTCGTATCACCGGAGGACATGGGCGCGGAAGAGTGGTACAGTTGCGACGTGTGGGTGTCCGAGCTACTTAACATCTCTATTGGCACGGATGGAAGCTATTCTTAGTTCTTTGTTTATGCTGGCACCCATCCAAGTTTTGGGACATGTTATCAGTGTCTTTGTAGATAAGTATTTAATGCTTTTGCCATTCTAACCAAGAAGAACGTGTGCAGACCCAACTTTATTTTGCACTATATGCTATGTTATGTAGTTTAGTTAAGGCGTTTATTTAAGTTTATAAATTAATTATTATATTTTGTGATGAATATTCAAGGCTCCAGTTGACCATGAGTAATATAAAATTTTACATCCTGAAAAAGATGCTTTAATAGGAAACATTTATTGCAGGTGCAAAAGCAAGCAGAAGGCAGTAAAGAGTTACTCCATAGACACTCCCCCGAGAGTACTCATCATCCACCTAAAGAGGTACAACCAGGAGGAGAGGCACCAGTCCAAACTGTCCCACAGGGTCGACTTTGACGAAGTGCTCGACCTAGAGCCCTACCTGAGCCTGGAGAGGGCGAGGGGCGAAGAGGTCGCGACCTACGACCTCGGCAGCGTGCTCGTCCACCTCGGCAACCACGTCGGAGCGGGTCACTACTACTCCTACGTGGCAGACCCTGGCCGGTTCGGGCGCCGCTCGGAAAGGTCCTGGTACGTGGCGAACGACGACGCCGTGACTCCGACCACGTGGGATAGGGTCAAGGATTCCGAGGCCTACTTGCTTTTCTATGTGCGTTGCGACTGCAGGCCTGACGGTTTCCTCGGCGACCGTCCAAAACCCTTCTCGATCGAAAAGGATGACTTTGCCAGACACCGACTTCCTCGTCAGATGGCTTCCGGAGACCCTGCAGATCCGGATCTGTCTATCCCACCCTCTGACAAATCCGGATTAAGTCTCCTTTCCGACAGTTCTTCTCGGTTCCCAGGCCAGTCCAAGTCTGATTTCAAATCCTGTATCTCGTTGAATTCAAAGCCCCTCTTCTTGCCAGTGGAGGTTGTGGATGGAGGAAAAGGTACAAATGAAGTTCAGCAAGAAATTGACGGATGTGCCGAGGAAGGCTCGACGAAAATCGAAGGAGAGGGTGATTCTCTTGGGACGGCCTTGCACAAAAGAAAGTCTGGTGTAGTCTATCCAATATTTGAAAGATCTATTAAGCGCCAGAAGCTTTTGGACGAATCAAATCCTAAAATCGACCTTGACTTGCTTGAGGCCAAATCTGGAAGGAAGTTGGGTGGCTTAGCAGAGTCTCCATCGGTCGAGAAGAAGACTGGAGACGTGGATCGTCATAAAGGCGATGGCTGCTCTGCCTTTCCACTGAGACGTCACTACAGCGACCTTTCTCACTATCGCAGGAGGGATCGGAGCCGCTCTCGGAACCGTTCCAGAGACAGACATCTGAGGTCCGACTCCAGGGGAAAGAGACGGGCATCTAGGTCTCGCAGCAAGGTCAGGAGGTCGCGGGGAAGGTACGAAAGGTCGAGATCGAGAGCCAGAGAAAGGTCTCGAGCCAGGGTCGGCAGTTCCCGGAGCAGGGAGCGTCGTAAATCCAGGCACGGGAACGGTTCCTCCGGAGCCTTCCAGTGGTCTCGAACTTACGAGAGAAGGGAGTCGGACAGAGGTTCGAGCAGGTGGAGGCGTCGATCTCCGAGCGACTCTCCTCCCAACGACGACAAGAGACACAGAAGTCGAGAGAGGAAAAGGGAAAGAAGGGACGACTCTTCCAAAAGGCACAGAGACAGACGTGGCAGGTCATAGAGTTAACGTTACCACCACACAGTGTACATCCATAACTCGCCCACTCTCTCTCTCTCTGTATATGTACATATTCATCGTAATCACATGCACAACACAAACACACATTGTTTCCGTGCTCAAAAGTGGCAGCTAAAGTGTCTGGTGACGTCGTCGCTCTGCGATTTGTAACCATTCCTCGTACATCGTTTACTTTCCTAACGAAGGCAATCCTCCGACGAGGACGCGTGATCGTGAAACCGCTCGACAGTGCCACGGGTTTTTCCACGTTTCTCGTCCTTCCGTGCCGAGGCCGATTTTGCAGGACGTTCTCGGACGGGCGCGGAACGTGCCACGAGGCACGGTTCGCCGGAGAAAACCGATTTGCATAATCCATTGCTGAATGACTTTCCATGTAAATTCTTTGTGGACTGACATCTCGAATACGTTCTGCTTTGTGACCTCGGTGTGGATCGAAGTGCTGAATGTGATGGCGTTAATTAAAAGTTGATAAGCACTGTAAAGCTGTTTTCCTTTGTACTTTATGGGCTGTGATTTTTTGGGTAAATATTAATTATTTTTAAATATTATTAATAATTTAAGTTTATGAGTTTTATTAATTAATTATTTTGTCTAAAATTCATTCTCTGCTTCCAAACCATGGTATGTGCTACGAACTGCTGGGAAAGTTTTTTTTGGGTTGATTTATTTGCAGTCTGCGATCATCAGGCAGATGTTGGATTGGGGATAACTGTATCAAAGTGATTTTATTAAGACCTAGTGAAACTCAATAATATACCTGGGTAAGAACAATCTGGTGACGCGATTGGACGACAAAAATAGCTAATATTGGTCATCTCGAGGTCGTAATGGACGAAGTGCTCGTATAAAAACTTAGCAATGCAGTGGCTCGACTCGAAAAACAAGAACCTAATTCGTCAGGCAAAAAAAAAAGTCCACTATGAAATGAGAATACGCCACAAGACAACAATTCCTAACGAATGTACCATCATCATCCTAGCACTCCTTAGGTGAACGAACGAATTTGCGAGCGGGGGGTACTACGATCCCTCGACGTTCTTCAGAAGTCTCAGGTGCTTCAGGGCTCTTTTGGCGGCGGCGGTCTTGGCGATCCGGTAGTTCCGTCCCGTTCCGCTGAAAGACCCCTTGCCTACGATGTTCACGGTCACCCTGAATCGACCGTCCAGAGTTCTTTCTGGTTTTCTGTTACAAAACGTCAGTTGAAGCAGGCATTTCAAACGATTAGATCGACGACGAATCGCGACTCACTCGAACTTGGCGGTTTCTGGCTCTGCCTCGAGAAGTTCCCTCACCGGGGACTTGGGGATCTTCTTGAGGAAGACCGCGATGTGGCGATCCATCAGCCTCCTGTAGACGGTCCAAACCGTGTCCAGGGACAGGCCGCTGTCCAAGTAAATGGCCCCCGCTACGGACTCGAAGATGTCTCCGAGGACTTTTGGGACTTCAACGTCCTCTTCGTTGTCTGCTTGACTGTAGCTTTCATCAAACCAGGACTCCCCCTCGAGCTTCAGAAGAATTATTATTGTTTTAAATCACGAAAGAGAAATAAAAAGAATTGGCATAGAATAATGCATCTTATATTCTGAATAATGCATTATAACAATTTATTATTAATAATAATTAACGCAATGATTGCACAATTCAAGGACAAGTTAATTAATTACTAACGACGTCGTCTATGATGGCCTCCTCTCCTCGACCCTCGAACCAGGACACGAATCTCTCGATGACCACAAACAGCTGTGGTGCGATGTACTTGAGGAACTTGTGGTAGTTCCACTTGACTGCCAGGAAGGCAAAGATGTTGTTATTCACCAGGGCCGATCTCAGGTCGGTCAAAATGCCTGCATTGAGAAAGATTACCGTCGTCTTTATAATGACATTAATGCCAATAATACATAATAATACTAAAAATAAAACAGTAATAATATCTAATGGTATTATAATAATAATAACAACATAATTTAACAAAATTTTTCTAAAATTATCATTAAAAATTGTCTAATTGCAATAACAGAAATATTGAAATAGTAAAAGGAATGAACAATTATCCAACACAACATATCCAAACACTGAATAACAATATAATACTATATACATTTATGTATATCCAGTAATCATAATGATAATCATCATCATCATCACCACAACCTGGAGAATGTTCTATGGAATCTTCAAATAGGTGTCTGGTGATGACATAATCAAGGATGGCATCACCCAGGAATTCGAGCCTCTGGTAACAGTCCGTTACCTCGTTGCAGTGGTAGGACGCGTGGGTGAACGCCTGCAACAGGTAAGACCTGGAAAAGTTGCAATAGGTAAGCAAGATTACATTGATTAGCATGGTGATTGCCACCCAGTTTGAAAATCCTAACTGTCAAATCGCTACCCACACGTCTACCCGGGTCACACTCACTCATTCATCCACCTATCCATCCATCCATCCATCCATCCATCCATCAATCCTTCTCCCACAAAAGAAAAGACAATTTCAAATACATTGTCAAAGCCATCAGTACCTGTCCTTGAACTTGTACTGCAGCAACCTCTCAAATTCCTCGTAGCCCTGCAGGTGAAGGTCAAGTTCCCTGTTTGGGTCGATCGTGTGGTGGAGAAGGGGTGATGGGGGAGGTACGAGATGCTTCTCACTGAGAGTGGCCTGGGAATCGGGGCATCCACCGTGTTCTGTTGCTATGCCGTTACCCCTGGCCACGGGCAGCACCTAGAAGCCAGGATTAGTCAATAGTTATGAAAGATAACAATAATAAGATTGTAGCAACAAAGCCCTCATTGTGCAAAACCTCAAAATCTCTATCATCTGACATAACTGTCATTCATCACATAGGGAATCTAACCTTCAAACCCAGCCATGCCATGAGTCTTAGAGCCGTGTTTTGATCCGCACAGGCCAGGTAGCAACCGATGAGAGCCTCCACACAATCTGCGATGCTTTTGTCTGGCAGGCTGTGTTCTATCTGAAGGTTGTAGGGAATGACGATACGAGAAGAGTGGCCGCAGGACGAGGTTTGGCTGCCCTTTTCCGGAGTGCCCGGTCCGTCCTGATCGTCGCAGCCGATATATTCCTTCAATTCTTCTTCGAATTTGATTTGCTGGCGTTGGGCGCTATTTTTGCAGTTGTTTCCCGAGCTACGACTGGAATTCCCCGAAGCATCGGAGTGCGAAGGATTAGGTCGGTCGTCGTCAGCAACTTCTCTCGGGACCGTCCGTAATTTAACGTCACCTTTCTCGTTCGAGACGTCGTCTTCCTTATCCGCTTTGGTCCGAACCCTGCCTTCTGTGACGACGGTTTCCGTGCCGGGGTTTTTCCAGTCGAGAGAATCGTCGGTGGAGTCGGACGACTTGACGACGTAACACGGTGGCAACCAGTTTTCAACAGGTTCAAACTTGGAAGCCACCATGCACTCCGGCAGACCTTTCTTCTTTCCAAGTCGATAAAGGTTACAGTTGCTCACCTATTGAGATAGAACAAAATTATTTATGGTTAATTAATCATTATCTGTCAAAATTTAAGTCCATTCCGACCTGTATGCTTCTGAGATAGCTGAGCTTTCCCTCGTGAATGCCCGGATAGGTGCAGTACAGGTAGACCGTGATGGCAAACTTGAGAAAAGAGTCGCCGATAGTTTCCAGTCGTTCGAGGTTGAAAAAGTCGTTGGCATTGGACATGGTCAGAGTCTGGATGATGTCGCAGGGGCTGGGACCGGGGGTTTCGGAATCCGAGTCGAGAGAGGATAGGGCAGAAGAAGCATAGGGTGGGTCGTAGGTGTCCAATTGGACGAGCAATTTCTGTCCTTCCTTCAGGTCATCGTCTCGACCTGCGGAGAGCTCTCGGATTTCATGGGAATCCTCGGTACAGAGATGGCTGGGAAACGTCTGGGATTCGGAGACCACTTCCCGTGCTCCGAGATTTGAAATTCCGACTTCGCCGTTGCTCTCGATGCCGCTGTCGCTATCGCAGGAATTGGCGTCGCTGGCCATCTTCGTGGTTTCGCCGGGCAGAATGTCTTCGCAAGTCCTTCTGCCACTCCTGCGACTGACTGCCAGAGTGGAAGTGGTCTCTCCGTCGACTGCAAATCGAAACTGAAGGCCGTGGTCTTCTGGGGCAGCCTTCGACATTTCCTCGGGGTTTTTCTGGCAAGCTTCCAACGCTATCCTGGTCCTCAGCTCGTCCGCGACGAGCAGGCAGTTGATGCGGTAGAGGATCGTCGGAATGCAAACGGCTTTCTGCCAGAGAGAGGCCGGGAAAGGATGGACGTAGCACAATTCGGGCACGAGTATCTGCTTCTGCTGGAGCGATTCCCGCTTGGCTCTGCGATTCTCCACGCTGGTCGTAGGTAGGGCGACGCCCTTCTGGTTCACGTACCTCGGCGTCAGGAGGTTGAGTCGAGCCGACGTGTGGTCCACGTCCAGCAGAGGCTGGCTTTCGTCCGTCATCGTCAGTCCGTATTTGGAGGCGTAGTAGTGCCCGAAAGTCTCGTACAGTTCGGGAGACGGAAAGGGACTCGAGAGGGAAAGGTCGCGTCTGATTTCTGCCACGTAGAAGTATTGAGGCTGGTCGACATTCCTGTACGATGGAGTCACGACGGCATCTGCAAAGAGTTTCTCGTCGAAGTGGAATTTTTCGTTTCGGGTTTCCAGACGAGATTTCGATTCGGTCTCTTTTCCCGGCATTCCGTTTGCCGCGGGCTCGGCATCGGCCTTCTTCGTCGTCGTCCGAGTCGACGAACTGCCGTGACAAACCCGGTCGGCCCCCGGGATAGGGGGGTCGACGAGGGCATCGTCGTCGTTCACCCACTTCTTGCTCACCCCGTTCCTGAGATCCAACTCCCCCCATCCGTTCGGCGACTTCTTTTCTTCGCTCGCAACTTCGCTTTCTTTGTCGTCTGAATCTCGTGGCGAATCCGTTTTGCTATGTCTGGTTTCCATTGAGGTAGATTTCATTTTGGAAGCGGCCCTCGAGCCGTAGGACGGTTTATACCTGCTGCCAGATGTGGGTGGTGGGTAGGTTTCCACTTTGTGAATGAAAGACCAGTCAATTACAATCTCTTTGTTGTCATCTGCTGGAAGCATTAATTGTTTTAATTAACATAATATATAGAGCGTCATCATCTTTAACAACAACAACAGCAATAATTATTAAACCTTCAGAGTAATTTAATCATATAATTCATTGTAATTTAATTTCATCACCTCTGATTATCGGGAGGATTATGCATCCAGATTCGGCCAAGTCTGGACTGAAGTGCATTGGAGACTTCTCCAGCTTGAGTACCTGTAATAATCAAAGAAATGATAACGTTTCTCCATCATTAATAATAAAGCTTATCATCATCACTGCCTGTGCAAAGGGTGAATGCCCACCTGAGAAAATAGAAACCTATGGAACGTCTGTAGCCTCTTCAGTTCCGATTGGTCGAGAACGAGGTCAGAGGCTATGAGGTCAACCTCGACGGTAACCTCACCTGACCTAGTAAAAACGGGAAATTGAGGTACCTGTAATGAAACATTTGGGTTATCATCAATCTGATGATCGATTTATAAATAAAATCAATGTCGCCCGAGCACTCACGCATTGTAACAAATTGGGGGTCAGGAGTCCGAACCCCCTCGAGGTAGATTCTGGGGCGACGATGGCCCGCCCCCTGGTGTTCTGCTCCTCGGTGATCGGTCCGGTCAGCGTCATGCGGAAGGCATAGAAATGTGCAGGCCGACCGACCCGGAGAGATTCTTGGAGGGAAAGTGCCACTCGTTTCTTGTAATATTGCTTCCTCTTTGTAGAGCCAGGCCTAGCCTATGAAGACACATGCGTATAGATCAAAGGTATCCATCAGCTAGACTGGCATAGGCCAATACTAAAATTTGAAACTTTTCATTCTCACTTAAATCCTTAATTTAATAAAAATAATTTAATAAATATAAATAAATATATACAAGAAATAAATGTTAATTTGGGAAAAAGTCACTATGATTTAAATTAATTTTAAAAACTCAATCACAACAGCTAAACATCATCTACCACTTGTCCTTGCCCTCCCAGGGGCTCCTCCCACTCGACGTCATCTTCGTCATCCTCGTCCTTCCTCATTGGATGATAATCCTTGCATATAGGCTGGAGATTGTCGTCGAGCTCTCCTGATTGGTGCAGAATTTTGCACATCTCCATGGCGACGGCCATCTTTGCCAATTGAATGCTCGGCATCGGAGGACCCTAGACGTGGCGAGGAAGAAAACGAAGACGACCAATCAGAACCGATTACGACTGACAGTGGCCATTCATTTCGTCCCAACCGTTATGACTTGCTTGATTGGAGAGTTGATTGGCAGTTTCAACGAAGCCCTGAACATCTTGGCTCCTCCCTCATCACCTTCCGTGACCTCTGAGGAGCACTTAGGAGCGAGGTGGGTGAAAGTATCGCTGGGAAGTTTGGCACAATATCTAAGAAGTTAAAAGTTAACATCATCATTCAATTGCCATCCCTTATTTGGATTATTTAATTGAAACAATAATCCGATAATCTATTAACATCTTAGTTCAATAATAAATATAACAATGTCATTTCAAAGGCATAACACTTTCCTTGAATACTAATAATCTAAGGTCCTAAAATAAATTATGTTAATGACACGTTAATGATCACTTGTTTATGGTCTTGATGGCAGTCGCCGCGGTGACCGCCGCAGAATCATCCGCGGACGGATCGACTCGATAGGGCGGAATCAGGCCGTCGACTGCAGGGGGGTCGGGCAGGGTGTGGCTGGAGTGGAGCTTCTGCTGGTGTCTGCATCTGTTAAAAAGGATCTGCAAGTAAAAGTGGAAATCTAATTCATTAGTTTTTCAATTTTGAATTTAATATTGAATGGCATTTTTTCAGTCTGAGAATAAAAATCAATTGAATAAACATGAGCAACAAACTGAAACAAAGTCCAATGAACTGCAACAAACCCCAACAAACATCCTACGACTAAAAAAAACTACAACCTTCTCGATTCCCTTGAAGGCGCAAAAATTCCTCTCGAAGATCTCCAGATGTTTTGGATCAACCAGGTGTACAAACTTTGCCTGGTGAGACCTCGCCTTGGCCTGTAGAGCAAGTTAGCCAAATGAAGACAAAGCAAGAATATAAATTGGCTCCATATTTGTATGTATATGGATATGTATACACATATACATAATATCCTTGCTCTTTGTCTATCAAAGCACGTGCAAAAGACGAAGTCGGCAAAAACGAATGAAGTGCCAACCTTCGATTGGACGTACGACTTGTAAGTCATCGATGGAGCGAACCTGACGACCAGATTGCACCTCGGGAGCTCCACGCCCCCCTCCAAGGCTGCCGTGGAGACGAGGAGGTTGAGTTCTTTCGTTCTGAACTTCCTCATCACCTCTTCCTGCCTCTGAATCTCACTGCCATTGTCCTAAAATAGCAGAACCTTTGTGAACAAAAACTATAAAAACTTTCCAACCAAATGCAGTCTTTTAACAAACAAAATTCAGATTGCCTCAGAATAAACATCAGCAGTTGGGTATGTCCAACAACAGTCTGGGTATACCAGACAACAACCACAACCCCAAACAACATAAACTGCAAAAAAGCTCTCAAAAAGTGATGGAAAAACACATTTTTGACAAACAAAAAATGAAATAAAAAAAAAAGAGGTTAAAAAGCCAAAGTCAAAAAGCGAACTGAACTCACCTCCGTTCCTGTGCCCGCATGACAGGCAGTGGCCACGTAGTGACTGCGCACGAAGTAGAGGTCAGCATCCCAGTTGCAAAGCTCCACGATGAGTTTGTTGAGTGCAAAGGCCACGTGCTTCCTTTCTACGAAGACCAGGCACTGCATTTCCTCTTCGTCCTGCTCTGGGATCTGGAGGAGAAATTTTTACAATCAATAATTTAATATTAAATACTGAATGTTTGAATTTATTTACCTGTATCTGGTTAGTCTATCTAATAATATTTCATTTATTGTATTATAATAAATAATAGCCAATAGTTTAAAGTAGTTTAAACTGGAGTGATAATAGTTAGCGATGCATTGGGTTTGCACTGAGTGACTCTCGGGTACTAACGCCATCCTTCCGGAAAACGACGCAACCCACGGCAGCCTGGGCCCGACCCCCCCTGGACCATGCTTCGTGGCTGACCACCCCGTCTTCTTCCTCGTCGGATCCTGCATTTGCCACCTGTGATCAAAACATTATCGCAATAAATATTACAATAAAAATATTTGATTTAGTAAACAAACTCTAGTAAAGTCATTTAAATTAATCACAAACGAAGCCGAGACCAGCCACCTGATTGGTTGCAGCGGTCAGTTCGTCGTCACTGGCGACGTTGCCGGTGAAGTCGTTGTCGTAGTTGCCGGGGACGATGGTGAAGCTGTCGTCGGGTTTCTGACGGTGGAGGACTTCGATGAGTGCCACGACCTTTGAACTCGTCAGGGCCATAAACTCCTCGAGGGTGTTGACCTGGAAATGGTGTCAACTGATGATGATTTTGACTTTGAGGATGGATTTTTGAAGATTTAAATAAATTTAGTGTTTCAAGCAACAAAAATAATAAATTTTAACTGCAAACAAAGTTGATGACAATTATTAGATATCAATAATGACAAAGTATGTATGCTGACATTTTTGTCAAAGTAGTCGTCCACCAGCTTGTTGATGCCCCAGAGGACGCTGGCAGCAAGTGTCAGGAACTTCCTGATGTTGTCGTCCTTTTCGCAACTTTCGAGTTTGCGAAGCTGCTTCATGAAGGCTTTGGAGACGGCAGAGGCGCACCAGAGTCCGAGCTCATGCAGGATGTGCCTGCATTCCCTGAGGGCGACCTTGGCACTGTGAAAGGGGTCCTTGGTTTCGCCCTCTCTCGGAGAGACGGGGTAGTTGTCGACAAACTCGATGACATACAACAATTCTTCCTCTACCCTCTGCACCAGTCCCGTCTGGTCAGAGAACTCCCGGCAGTAAACAACGGACTCTTTCGGCTTTTGTCGGAGTCCCTCGGTGATCAGCGATTCCAACTTCTGACTTTGCAATGCCTCCAGATTCGACGAATCTGAAGGTCCGTCCTCGCCGACTCCGTTCGCTCCCAGCCCTCCGAGTGCCTCTGCGGGGCACGAACCGTGCAGCCCCACGGAGGGCACGAGCTCTGGTGCGACCTCGGCCCTGGCCCGGTATACAGACTCCAGGGTGGTGACGAGGGTTTGAAGCTCCAGTGGATTCCAACACTGCTCGTCCAGGATGGAGGATGTGACGGCAAGGATTCTTGGCAAATCGGACGCAGCCAGGAGAGGTTCTGTGGATAAAAGCAGGAGACAAGTCGATACAATTACCGAGATTGTTGAAGAAAAGAGGTTGAAATTAATTAGGCATAGATGAGAGTAAAATGAAAAATATTAAAAGATCAAGTAACGACTTTTAATCAATAAACTTATAATTAGTAGCAAATGGTACAATCAATCAGGACTAAATGACATTTACAACAACTAACCTGCCAAATGCTCACCGCAGAGTCTCTCTGCAACTGACGAATAGCAATTTCCCTTTTCTACGGCCAGATGGCACTCGTCAAAGACAGCCACCTCGATCTCGTCGGGGGTCAGAAGCCCGGCATCCAGCAAGGTTTGGGCATCGTCTGCCGTTGCCACGACCGCTTGGCACCCTTCACGCAAAGGTGTCGAGGGCTCCCCGATGACAACGACACGGAATATTGAGTGGATGGAGATGCATTTGGAAATCACTCCAACCTGGTAATCTGAAAAAAAATATAGTACTTAATCAAACTAATTATAGGTATTTGAAGTGGTTTTATTCTGGTGTCTGGTTTGGGACCATTTACATTGGCAGATGACTTTGTTAAATTACCAAAAACTATAAATATAAAAAACTAGATTAAAGCATTAATTACAATTTACCAAGCTACATCATATCATCATTATCATGACCAATATTCCCGTCTACTCACCGGAACTTGCCACAAATAAGGCGACCTTCCCTCGACCGGCCTGTGACCTGCCCAGTTTGTGCGTGAGTCTCTTGAGCAATGAAATGAACAAGAAATGCTTTCCAGCATCATTGACGAGACAAGCGATCGTGTTTTCCCTGAGGATCGTCTCCAGCAGCTCCACCTGAAAAAGTTAATTTAATTGATTCATATTTTGGTAAAATTATTCTTTGTGCTAATAAGCAACTCCTGGACCACTTGAGGGAAAATACTGTAAATACATCAACCAATGGGCACTAAAAGTACAACGGCACGGAAAAGACAATTCTCAATACAAACAATTATAATGCACACCACAATTCTTTTTTTTTTGCCATTTCAGAAAAGGTAACAATTTTTGCATCATGTGCAGACAATCGTGTTTGCAGGTGAGGGCTCGTAATTGCGCTACTCATCAGTTACGACGTTCAAACGTATTTCAAAACTACCAAGAACAGTTTAGGAGTAAAGATGTGGCAGTGGACGTTATCCAAGCGTGACGGTCTGGTCGTCGTAGCTTGGGCTTTGAAGGACTCAACCATCTTCGATTTCCTTGTATGAGCTTCGAATTGCAATTTAGACAATTCATTAGGGTGCTTGAAATCCCCCATAAAAGTATGTTAAGCAACAGAAGAATGCAATAACCCACTTAACATAGGTTAGACAATCAACGTTATTAAAATATGTTTAAGTATTAACCAAAGGCTGGAGCCGAGAATCGGTGGCTGTCGGAGATATAACATTAAAAGTTAAACTGACTGTTTTCGAGAAATTATATCGTTACTATAGCTATAATATAACAGTTCAAGTCTTGAACTCTAAAAACCTTAGAGAGACTTATAAAAATGCCCAAAATGTGGTCAGCGAAAGCACAATAACCAATACGATCATTAGAATGGGCTAAAAGTGAACGGAGACTATTAATATTTATCGTCATGACTATCTATAATAATCATAATTAACAATTTTATAATACTTTTTTCAGAGCACATATGATTTAAATCATACTTTAAACACTTTTCAAAGAGAGTTTTATAGGACTAACATAGTATCGTCCCACACGTACAAATGATTCCAGATTACCGATTGGGCCAAGCTAGTCCACTTCGACGTTAAATTAAATAAGAAGTCATCGTTATTTTTTTAATTATATGATTTTTTTCATTTGTTAGAGTTTTAAATTCTGCAAAAAATGTTTCAAAAGTTTATTTTTGGCGGACCCAACAGAAGACCAATCACGCACCACCCCGACCCAAATCTTCACATTCCCCAAATTATCAATAATTCAGTTTCTCATGGCTCTTTTCTTTATGGCTTCTTGGAATTAAATTACAAAATAAATAATTGATAAACCCAACCCCCCATAAAACGAACAGGTCTAACAATCCTGATTTGAGTCCAACAAATCTAAAGGCGAACTTCTAGCAAATCAGACTGACACACCATAAAATGACAGAAGGACAGAAGCAAGTTTTGAAAGTTAATGGACTCGACTGCGCTGTCTCCTGAAAAAATTAATCCAAAGATACAATTCTTAGCACATCAGAGTTTTTGAAGACTGAAATAGCGCCATGGTAAATGAATTTAATGACAGGAAATAATTAACCTTAACCAGTAAATCGTGCAAACTTCCTGGCAATTTACAGCTCAATCAGATATCCACAGGTATCATTCCACCTGCTTGTCCAACACATTACTAGACCATTACCCCAACCATTAACAAAGAAAGAAAAATGAAGATGACGACGAGTATTTTTGTCCAAGTCTTGTCGGAATGAAAACAAATTTGTTGGAATTAAATGTTTAAGAAAATAATCTTCAACGCTTCAAAACATGTTGTTAATTTACAATTAATAATTTTTAGCAGATGTTAGCATTTGCAAGTCAAACAATATGATGTGAGATTACAAAGTATTAATAGCAATAATGTTTAATTATTAATCTCAATGTGAACACATAATATTAATATTAACAAAGTATTAATAGCAATAATGTTTAATTATGAATCTCAATGTGAACACATAATGGAATCAATGACAGTTAATATACAACAGCAACTTTAACGCCAACATTTTAAGAGAATGGATTGCAACAACATCCTCAGCGATGTCCTCATGCTTAGAATACCAACAACAATTGAAATCAAACAACAAAACATGCAACTACAAAATGTCATCAGCCTAACAAATGACATTCATCACATAATGATCCCAAATTGCCTCTTGGAATGTATTGACCAGCCTCAAAGGAATTGTTGTCAAAAATACAACAAGTTGCAGAGGAGATTGCAAATAGTAATAATAATAATAACAAATGCACACGAGTAACCGACGAAGATCACAACATTCTGACGTCGGGTTTGATTCGTTCGACTTCCTGCATGACGAGACTGACCGAAGGCCTCTCCTTCGGGTCCACCTTCAGCATCATCATCAACACCCCCAACAGGCTTTGCGAGAACCTGGAAGAAAATAACAGTCGACGGAGTTAAGACAGAAACATGGCCAAGTTTCATACATGGAAAACTCATTGATTTATGATGATCACAGCTCATAATCAATTCATGATAAATTCGTTAGACCTACCGGTGGTGCTCAGGAATTTTTATTTTCCCTGCCATGACGGCAAGGGCAACACTGTCGCCTCTCTGGTAAACCCCGTCAAAAGGTGATTCATGGAAGCACATGGCATACAAAGTGCATCCAAGGGACTTGAAAATAGAAAGTAAAACAGGTTGAGAAATACCAATCACAGAAGGCATGTAACAACGTAATATGAAAATGAAATTAGCAATAAAAATCATCACAAGTCATTTGCATTCGTAGTTTGCACCGCTTTTGATCCATTTGTACACTTACCCATATGTCAACCTTCTCATCAATTAAAGCATCACTCTCCACCTGGAATAATTCTGGAGCCCTGTAAGGCATGCTGCACTTTTCTGCAGCAAAATCCTAAAAGCAAAAAAAAGTTTGAACATCCAAACGAACAGAGTCCTAATATCAGATTAAAATAAAAATAAATCGACTGAATCATGTGAATTAGTAATTCACCCAAGGGCAATTATTGTAATCACACAAGTCACTTTAAATTTATTGTCCTATCTCTCCTCACCTGCAACCTTCGTGCCTCTGATGAATTCGTGATTACGCATCTTGCCGGACCCATAGATCCAAAATCAACCAAAACCGGAATCTCTTGGAATGATTCGTTCATGTGGAACATGACATTGTGGGGTTTCACATCTCTAAAATGTATTAATTATATATCATTCATATCTTATCATGTCATTCTAATCGATAATGACTCTGGTAGTGTAAACGTCGAGACTCACCTGTGAGCAATGCCGACAGGCTGGTGATTGTGCAGATGCTGGAGGCCGCTGCATACTCCATAGAGGAGATCGAGTATCCGTTCTTCGTTCATGCACCTAGAAGACAGTTTCAGTCTTTCTAGCTCATCAGCAACTGAACCCCTCTAATGCAAAATAATTAATTTAATTATTAATTTAATCATTGTTATCACACTTCGTATCAACTATCAATAATGTAATTTTATACTGCAGTATTCCAAAATTATGCTTGAATTGCTATGCTAGATTACTGATTAGGATGTCAATAACTTTAAAGAAAGCCAGCAGAACTTGTATTTTTTGGCAGAGTTTTGTGATCAGGGCAAACTATTTCCATTTCCATACTTTAAATCTAATTATATTCTTACTTCAATATTAACCTATTTTTAGTATTATTTAATCAACATGCCTTATAATATGGCATCACAATCAGAATGTCATTGGTGAGTCCTGATGAATGATTGTCAAAGTTAGCCTGAGCACTCTGGCTTTTGGATGGCACAATGCCATGACCTTCAGATGGAACAAGATTTTGGTGCCTAAACTCTTTCATGTAAGTGGCCTCTTTCAGAGCCTCCCTTTCATCATCTAAGCAATGGCAGGTAATTCTCTTCAAAGCATAGAGCTTCCTGGTATGTTTTTCTTCAACCAGGTCTATTGTTGCAAAGCCCCTAATGTAAGAAGTGTGTGAATAATTTACAATGTCTAAATAACAAAAATATGTAGGATGCTTAATAGTTTATTAAGGCATGTTATTGAAAAGATTAACTAACTTTGGATACAAAAAATTAAAAAGCAAAGTTACAAATTAAATTAATTTTGAGAACTTTTTCACTATTTTGTGGACGTTAAAACCACTCACCCTTCCCCTAATCTTTCTCTGATGACGAACTTCATTTCGCCAATAGAGACGGACTCGCCTCCACAAAGGCAATTAAGAGATTTGAAAGTTTCCCAGACGTTCATGTCTTGTTTATATTCGTTTAATCAGAAGAATGAGACTAATCCATGTAGCGGCTCGAATGGGAGTCCAATAACAACAACCTCTTAATCGCTCAGTGAAATTTCATCGTTGTTTCATTTATAGAAATTATTCGGTCGAGAAAATTTTTCATGGCTTAATGTACAGCTGCTAAATAAAGTAAAACTCCAAAGAATTTAAAGGCAGACAAGTCACATATCATAGTCACTTACAAAATCAATCTGGAAAAATGTTTTCCAACTCCGCCATACAGCATGATAGTCATAGGTAATATATTTTAGCACATTTCTGCAGCACGTTGCCTAGATAAATTATATCAAATGGTTTTCAGGATCATTTATGATGCTTCTTCAGCATAATTTCAAGCTGTCATAAATCCGTAGATCACCATAGATTGTTGGCTGTGAATAAAGACGGCAAAACTGTCGTCTTAATACTTTTAAAATAAAATCATTATAAAATCAATTATATCGCCAAGAATTTGGCCTGGAAATCACGAGTAACAAAATGCCTGACAACCACCCATCCTCCTATTGAATTACGATGTGAATTAGAAATTAACTCAGATAACCCAACACAAAAAAAAACGAGGAGAGCAGGTAAATACTCCAGCTAGCCAGCTGATGCCTGGCTACTACCCACAGATTTACTGTAACCCTTCCAGCGGGGAATATTGGTGTAAAACTAATCTCGGTTACAGGGCCAGTCTTGGCTGACCCAAGATCCCTGGGCGTGTTGACCCAATATAACAGTAAAACTGAGAACAGCTTTAAAATTGAATAAGTGGACATAGCCCGTCCAAACAATCTAGTTATGTAAGGGACGTTAATTCACTAACCAACCGTGGCCCAACACAATTATCAGAGCATAGCCCATCCCAGAAAAAAAAACAATCTCCTGAACCAGAGCATAATTAATGAAATATCAGTCTCTAAAATATAAAATGCTTTTTACCAATATCTTTTAAATACCTATAAATGTTTGGATCACTAAAAACGCGACAATTTTATTTACATCTCATTAGGGAAGAACGTAACGTTGAACCCTGTCATGTTACGTAATAGAAAGTGTAGGAACAGATTCCACCAATTGAGGATTGTTGCCCAACTACTTTTTATTGAGCAGGTAACTGGAATAAAACTGGCGTACACGAATTTAATGCCCAAATATCTTCGAAAGCTTAATGGTAAAAAAAGAGAAGGCTTTGGCAATACCATCCCTTTATTGTCAGTGATAAAAAGAAATCTTCAATTTTGATCTCGTATTTTTGTTACTGATACAGTTCTTATCGAGGTAGTGTAGTGTAGTGTAGCTCAGATGGTTAAGCACATGTATGTATAATGTTTGTGATGTGTAATCGAAACCCAGATTGCAACGCCACAAAAGTTCACTCCATAAAATTAACAAAATAAAACAGAAAGCATGATACCCGCAAAGACTCCTTGGCAACAATAAGATATTCCTCAAGGATTGAAGAACGAGGGACACACACCACCTCCGGCGGACCAGCGCAAGCAGACGACAAAAATAGCTTGAGGAAAGCCGAAGCTTCGAGAAGGGTTGTGCTAAAGTTTTTAACACTCCTTTTTATCCTACACTTGATAAATAAAATTGCTATTAATTAAGAAATTGTAAATTAATTATAGAAACCCCCTACCAGCAATTTATTGCAAATGTTAGAGAACTAATTTCCATTATAATATAGTGGGATTGTCAACAAAATTTATGCTACTAAGTTTTTTGTCTAAAAATATAAATGTCAGCATTTAAGCTTTTAGTGAACTTCATTAAGTTGTTTAGCGCTCATAACGAATGAAATAAAAATAAATGGCTTGTGCATTTCTGTTTTAATCCGAAGTTTATGACCCAGTTTGTATAAAATAAATTCATTTTAAAATTTAAAATATACAGCTGCACAAATCGAATTTTTAAATTGGATGTTAGCTGCCTATTGATGTCTGGGAAGTCAGACAAAAGCCTGTCATTTTTAATGCTGGCGATAGATGACGACAGAAACGTTTTTTTGCAAAAATACCTTTATAGCAATAGATACAGTAACATTCTCAATAATAATTAATGTTGGTGGAAATAGATAAAATCAACAAATTATAACGCGCTATTGTAAACTTGTAACGATAGCCAGGAAGATGGAATAAGGCTGGCGATAAGAATCATGAACATGTGGTCAATTCCACCGTTCAGCAACTTCACAAAAAATTTTGAAATAAATTACTTTAATGACATTTTATAATGTCAAATTCACAAAATTTAGTTACCCAATAATTTGTAAAAAGAATCGCGCTTCAGTTACATTAAGCTTCGGTCCGAATTTGTCAGTAATTTGTATCGAATACGTTGTTCCGTACTCTCGCTCCTAAATTTTAGGAAGGAGTTTTATTTGGAGCATTTGTTTCGGCTTGCAATTAGGATTTACTAACAACAAGAAACTGGCCATTAATCGCTAGTGACGTGTTAAGCAGTCATTTGCTTGTACAAGAAATACAGGTAAAAATCTCAGCTATTGAGATGTTGTCGCAAATATTTTACATAGATACGCGACTGGTTTAAGACATTTTGAAGATCGTCATTTCATTCATTATATGTTTAAAGTAATTTTTTTTTAAATTTCCAGCGAATTCGACAAGCGTTATAATTTAGTTTATTTGAATCTTAGTCGTATCTACAAATGCTTCTTAACTTGCACATGCAATCTTTGCAGATGCCTGAAAAACGACACTTATAACCACAGTAGTTATTCCATCCAGATCATATCAGTATGAATAGAGCTGAGGAAGAGCCCTCAGTACCACCTGGCATTCATGTTGGAAGTCCAAAGGCTACCACCAAGACCCAGGTCACTAATGGCACTCCTGTTTCTGCGAATCAGGAAGAAAAGAAAGATCATGCTGATGGGGACTTCCAACTGTTGTCATCTCCATCAAAGAATACAGATAGAGGAGAGACTCGAGATGAAAAATCCAGCCAGACTAAAGGAGAGTCTAGTAGTCCATTTCATGATCCATCTCTGCCAGATAGTTCCATTCAATCTAGGACCTTAACCGAAGAGACAGAGTGCCAGAAAGATGGAGTGGAAGACACTCCAGACAACCAGCCTTTGCCAGTAAATCCAGCCAACGATCAGCCTGCCATTGAAGGTAACGAACCTTCTAATATTTCCAGAGAGACTTCTCATGAATCTAAGCCTCTAGAATGCTCTCCATCACAAACAAAAGGCCAGTCTTTCTTGGAGGAAGTCGATGAGAAGCAAACAGAAACTATTCGGAGGAACGGCGAGGATTCGAGCCCAACTAGGGAAGACGAGGGGGAATCTGTTGCTGGCATAGAGTCGGACAAAGTCGATGCCGTGGTCAGCATTCCTGGGACTTCTGAAAGTCTATCAAATGAAAACATTGAAGAGTCTGTTGAGACAGCAGAGTCACCCCTAAAGAAGGAATCCGAGCCAGTCGGCCCCGATGATGGAAGTCCATCCTCTATGACTGTCGCAAGTCCTGAGGTCTCGTCAACCTGCGGTGCCCCTTCTACTGCTGAAACGACTTTGACCGATGCTGTCATTACTGCATCTTCTGCATCCACCGAACCCAATCCCGTTCTGGCAGAAATCCAGCCAAAGGAGTTCCATGCTACCCCTGGTTCTCTTGAGGTTTCGCCCAAGAATTCACCAAACTCCTTGGCTATTGTCGAGGACAAAGATGATCCTCTTCGCTCGTCAGAAACTGGCAACGATTTGGCAGAGTCTGATCCGGCTGCAAACCGGTCGCAGCCTTCGTCTCCTTTGACGGAGGTCACTCCCTTAGAGGTCAGTAGTGCAAACGTGGATTTGAACGTCACTAAGATCGAGGGAAGTGGAGATGAAGAGAAATCGACGGAAACGTTAAAAGATGCCCGTCTGGATGCAGGAGGGGATTTGGATGAGGCAGGCCTTAACAAGAAGGTCGCATCGACTGATCCTGCCTCCGGTCGGGTAGAAGGTTCCGCTTCGTCTGCCGGATCGAATTCGAACAACGTCAGAGACACGTCTCCGAACGTAAACAGCTCCAAAGGCGACGCCCCTAAAAAGGGGGAGTCTTCTCCACCATTTGATCACCCTTTGGCCATGGCCGACGAGGGCGACAGAGGTGCAAAAGAATTAAAAGCGGGGGACGCAACGGAACCCGAAAAGCGAGTCAAAAACGGGTCGGACAAGAATCTCTCGGAGTCATCTCCGGAGGGCAGGCCGGGACGGGCCCAGACGATCCCAAAGGACACGAACGAGTCTCCGGGATTCCCCAGCAAGTCGGAAATGGAGGAAACTCTTCAGAGGATGCCGCACAAGGACAAGTTCGCATCCCTGGTCGAGTTGGTGAAGAGCGGCAAGACGACCAATCGTGAGGTCGTAGGGGTGGTGCTTAGCCTGGTGAGAAGTTGACTTTGAATAATAATAATGGTAATAGTAATAATAATGATAATGATAATGAGATTGTTGCCTATTACATATGGTTTGTGTGATGAGCTGTTTTGTCATCTATGATAATTCAGTCATAATTTTAATAGCACTGAAATTTGATTAAGCTTCAGAGAATCGAATGAATGAATGAATGAATGAATGGATGGATGGATGGATGGATGGATGGATGGATGGATGGATGGATGGATGGATGGATGGATGGATGGATGGATGGATGGATGGATGGATGGATGGAAGGATGGATGGATGACTTAATGAATGAATTAATTAATTAATTGGATGGATGGATTGCAGGATTCATTGATAAAAGAATAGATGCATAGATAGTGAATGAACATGAAAATCAGTAGTTTGTTTTGTTCGCCATTTTTATTAAATGAACGTCTACAGCTGCCTGCTGTTGCAGCTGATTCTCAGTCACCTCTTGTGCCACCTGTATTGATAATTGGGGACTCACCTTTGGAGTTCTGTCGGTCCCTACCTGCCCTTCTACCTGTACTAGAGACCGATAATGCGCCATTAATTATCATTCAGCCATTTGGCTGCTGCTGAATAGCATATGATGATGATGATGATGCTTATGATGTTGACGACGACGACGATGGTAGTGCTGTTGATGGTGATGATGAATCAATGGATGTTTTAATCAAAGCTATTAATAATAATAATGATAATATTAATCACAACTTATAAACAAAATAGGAGTTAATATAATTTCTTATAAAGACGATGACAATAACGAGTATAGTCAGGGCAAACTGCAGGAATCTCTGTACTTGGGTTGGAGTTGGGGTTGGGGTGCCCTGCTGTTCATTGGTGCGTGAAAATCTGGCGGACGTGTCAAGGTCAATTGGACGGCTGATGGATCGGCAGTGCAATGAGTTCCACGTTAATGATTAGTCATTAGATGATGTCATCATCGACAATTTTGATTGAGCTGATGAAGACGACGACGAAGACGATGATGGCGATGATGATGATTATATGAGTATCCGTCGATAGATTGCCCGAAGGCCGTCATCCGCATCTGCGGGTATGATTCGTCATATCATCGTTGCTGTCATCGTCGTCGTCTTCGTCATATCGTAGCCATCATATTCTCTCTTTAAAAAAAAAAAAGTAGGAGCAGACATCGTGGGCATGAGAGTGTGTGAGTTTTGTTTACAGATCAATTCCCAATCGATCCATCCACGTGCGTTTTCTTTGTTTGGCCGACGTTGCCTGGAAACCGCGCCATGCCAAGCAGCCGAGCTTTTTCCTGGGGGGGGGGGAGGGGAGTGTGGGGATGATGACGATGAAGACGACGACGATGACGTCGAATTTGTGGGAGAGGATGTGAAAGCTATGATTATCGCTAAGGGTGGTAGTTTAATGGTACGGTGGCCATCGTGATGGTGACGATGACGACGACGACGATGATGATGATGGAAAGTCTAACAATGTCGTCTGCGCGTGACGTCTGAAGCCCTATTAACTCTAATGACCGGTTGAGGTAGTCGTAGTCGTCATCATCATCGTCGTCATCGTCATCATCATCGGCCCCGAGGGGAATGAGTGGCTGCTTGAACGAGCGATCGAGCGGGAATGAGCAGGATGACTAGGTGCTCCGGTTGTCCTGGTAACGACTTCGCGATCAGCTTTTCAATTACCGGGAGATTTGCATTTCGTTAGCTCCATTTTTTTTTTCTGCTGTTGATGTGCTGTTGTTGTTGTCGCCATTATTATAGATTATTCTTTATCTCTCATTACTATCATCATCATTATTATTATTATTTCGTTATCATCATCATCGACATCATCATCGTCGTCGTCTTTGTTGTTGTTGCTGCTGTGCTTTTCCATCCACTCGACAATCAACTTCATTCCAGCCGTTGCTCCGGAAGGAAGGCTGGATTGTGTGATAACGCACGCTTGTGTGCCTATTTAGCCCTCGGTCCAACCATTCGCCCGACCGTCCATCCGTCCGTCTGTCCGTCCTTGGTTATCCATGCTCATGCGATGCCTTGGTTGCGTCTAGGCCCATCTATTCATCCATATCCGTGCCAGGCGAGAATGCATGGATGCATGGATGGATGCATGCATTCAAGTCTCCAAGCATATTTACTTCTTCCCATTGGTTGTCTCTGTTTATTGTTTACCATGCAGCTCGGACAGGAGTTCTATTTATGGCGCCTCTATAGGAAATCTTAACGAGTGCCGACCTATTCCCGACGCGTTCGTTTGTTTATATTGTCCGTCCAGCCATCCGTGACTTCAACAATTCATTCCTCAACCGCTCGCTCGTTCACCCATCCAATTGCCCACTCGCTCCACTCACTCACTCACTCACTCACTCACTCACTCACTCACTCACTCACTCACTCACTCACTCACTCACTCACTCACTCACTCACTCACTCACTCACTCACTCACTCACTCACTCACTTACCCAGTCACTCGCTTAATTCAGAAGCGGTCTGTTCATTCATCCGTTTCATGATTAGATTATGCAACAATGATGTAATGTACCTTTCCTGCTCTGCCTGATGAGTGTGCCTCCTATTTCAGCATAATTTCATTTAAGTTTTATTTAAGTTTTTTTTTTCATTTAAGTTTTATTTAAGTTTTATTTTGTCCTCCTGACTTTGTGATCATCAATTGTTACCAATCGATGCGTTTGTGATTTTAGAGAAACGAACCTCTTTATCTTAGAAGAGACTTTAATTTCAAATTAGATGCTTAACAAATGCTGCTAGATGATGACGACGACGACGACGACGATGATGATGATGATGATGATGATGATGCTTTATAAATAACAAAAACAACAATAACAGTGAAACAGCATTGTTGACGATGAAATACAAACTTTAAGATACTAATATAAATACCAATAATACTAATATTATTAACGACGACGATATTTAAACGAGCCATAGAATAATAATAAGGAGAAGTAGATTGTTGTGCAAAAAACATTTGAGTGCCTGACGAGGATGAAGGCAGATGATCCTCACAATCCGTTTCGAGAGAGTTCTTTCCATTCAGAAAACTAGTTCTGGGTTGGAATTGATGGATGGCAATTATCGATTCCTTCCTTGCTGCCACGTCGTCATCGTCATCTTCCTCATCCTTATATAGGGTCCAGTATAATCTCCTTACGGTAGTAGTGGTAGTAGTAGTAGTAGTGGTAGCAGTGGTAGCTACCACTGGTCGTAGTGGTCGTTGAAACGTTCTGTGACCGTGTTTGTTTGCGTCCGTGTTTGTAGGCAATCGCTCGAGTGAATTTCACCTTTGCTCTCGTGATCAATTGGCTGATCTTGACGTGCGAATTTTGAAATGGTGGACGTTTTTCCAAGGCAACGGTTGTTGCTCCCCCCAGTGCGTGATGACGATTGCTTCTTCTGCTGCTCCTGCTGGTGATGATGATAATGATGTCATCGATGATCCCTGCTTCATATTGCGATGGCGATGATGATAACGATGAATGGTTATGGTTGGCATTCTGGCTATTCCTAGCTTGTCTTCTCAAGATGATGCCCTGCAAGTGCTCTCAACGATGATGATGATGATGATGAAGTTGTTGTCATATAATTATAATTATAATTGTACTATTATCGTATTAGCTAACAGTCTGCATTTGTAACCTCTCAGCTGGTCGGCGGGACCTTTGACCCGGAGAACAACTTCATCATCCTGGACCCTCTGAACGTCAACAGACTCCTAGAGCTGGTGGACCACTGTGCCCCCAGGCTGCAGGTCATTTGCATTTTTGAATATTAATGAGAACCTCGTTAAAGTTTATTTTTAATGTTATAACTAGTTAGAAGGTCGACTCAGATGCAGTGGATGAAGGGTCATCCGATGACCTCTTGCACGATTTTGTGTGACGACCCTAACCTATGAACATAAAAATAAAGTTCACCTATTAATTACTTGTTATTATTATTATTATTATTATTATTATTATTATTATTATTATTAATTACATTGTCCTATTTAAGCTCAGAAAAATCAAAGAAAAAAAACTGATGATCCATTGCCGTATTATTACTGATTGGTAATTAATCATGACAAAACAACAACAACAACAATAATAATAACAATAACAATAATAATAATAATAATAATAATAATAATAATAATAATAATAATAATAATAATAATAAAATGAAATCAATGTATCATGTTACAATACTTCTCAGCCATTATAATCACCTGCCACTCACCATGATTTTCATGAATATTTTAGGGGTTTTTGTTTCCCTTCATGAATGGAAGCTAAACCCTCAAGATGCTGATGATGATTATGATGACGACGATGATGATGATGATGATGATGCTGATGATGATTATGATGACGATGATGATGATGATGATTATGATGACGACGATGACGGTGATGATGATGATGACGCCGGCAATGACGCATCTTAGAAAAAAGATAAACAGATATGTTGGGACCATAAAGGTATTCCCCCTCTTCCCCCCTGGACGGTCCGTTCGTCTCGGTTTTGTTTACAAACGGAATCGATCCCTCGTACCCGAGCCGACCGGCGTCGAATTCCCGCTTCCAATCGGACGACGGACGTTAATTCGATTCTCGACGGAAGTCGTTCTCGACGTTCGTTCGTTCGTTCCTTTCTTTCCTCGTAATTTCTGACGTCCCGACGAGAGGTTTCGTGCTTTTTCCGACCGACGGTTGTCATGGAAACGGGGTCAAGAGTCGTATTTCGTGAGGTTTGCTTTGTTAATTTTTTTTTTTTTTGAGGGAGAGTAAAGTAAGGCAATAATTTCCTCGTTTCGACTCCTCGTTTTTTTTTTCATTCTGCGGATCAAGACAAGAAATCGCACTTTTGCCGGGCTTCCTTTTTCCTTTCTTTGGAGCTTGGATGCTTGGAAGACGTTTGAGGTTGTGGTAAACAATGTCCTCTCGTCCTGGTCCTGGTCACCTGGTCACCTGGTCACGTTATCCATCATTGAAGGAATGAAATCAGCACAACTTTTTCGTATGCTTGTTGTAATTGGAAATTTGTTTTTAATGGGCAGATCGGTCGAGATGGTGGGTAGCCAGGTGCCATCACCCATTGGTGGTCCTTTGATTGATGACGTCACGATTGATTGATCGTTTGGCGGAATAGAAAAAGTAAGCTTCCCGACCCGTGCACCTGCCTTCCATCCTTTCGGCAATCCATCCATCCATCCATCCATCCATCCATCCATCCATCCATCCATCCATCCATCCATCCATCCATCCATCCATCCATCCATCCATCCATCCATCCATCCATCCATCCATCCATCCATCCATCCATCCATCCATCCATCCATCCATCCATCCATCAATCCATCCATCCTTTCATCCATCCATCCATAAATCCATCCATCCATACATCCATCCATCCATCCATCCATCCATCCATCCATCCATCCATCCATCCATCCATCCATCCATCCATCCATCCATCCATCCATCCATCCATCCATCCATCCATCCATCCATCCATCCATCCATCCATCCATCCATCCATCCATGCATCGATCCATCCATCCATCCATCCATCCATCCATCCATCCATCCATCCATCCATCTATGGCTCTACTTGCTTACCTTTCTAAGGCCGCTCGCAGTTACCCACGGTCTCGGGCAATAATAGCCTTTTGGTTGATTGATTTGCTGGTTGTTAACTCTTCGAAGGAGGACTTGACAAATGAGTTTCTCAAAAACGGAAGGAAATTGCTTCAGAAATGCACCACTTGAGATCAAAGGGTAATTCGAAGCCCACCATGGCAGAAACATAGTGGAGTTAATAATTGTTAATATGACAGAGAGCAAGGTCATTCGTGCCCGACTCTTATTTGAGGGTTCTTCCAAAAAAAAAAAAACCTTCCACATATGGGTTACCTAAGTCCACTCCTGATCGTCTCTCTAAATTATTACCGGACGACGCGATCTGCGGTGTGATGCAGTAGGGTGAGAGAGAGATTCGGGTCGGAACATCTGCTCCGTCGCCGGGGGAGCGAAGGGGGACCTTCCCTACGAACGCCGCTCGTCCGCCCGTCCCAGCCTCATGCATAATTCAGAGGAGGCGAGGCGTCGATGCATTGTTTGTCTCTTTCGTTGAATGCATAATGAGGTGAATTTCACTCGGGAGGGTCTTCGGTTTGAAGACGACGACGGCCTTTATTTTTCTTGGATGCCCTCGACGTCTTTTATTTTTATAAAGGAGACTCACGTGGCTCTAGGAGAAGTGTTACCTTTGTGAGTGTTCTAATCTCACGCTAGTTGTTGTTGCTGTCGTCGTAGTTGATGATGATGATGATGATGATGGTGGTGGTGGTGGTGATGATGATGATGACGACGACTACGACGATTACGATGCTTGTGGAGTTCTTGGTGCGATGATTACTCCTTGGCATGTTGACTATGCTGTGGTTGTTGTTATTTGGACGTGGTTGGACAGATTGTCTTGCCTTGGATGACATAATAAGGAATGCGAGGTGTGACGAGTGGCTTATTGCTACGAGTGCATTCAATGCTGCACTCGTTCCCTGGTGAAGCTTTAATTGTTTTCTGGTCGAAGATGCTTGTTATTTCTTTTGGAGACTTTCAGAAATAGTGCACCTCTCACCATGTTTAAGTGACAGATGCAGAAAATGCCAAGTCTAATTTCAGTTTCTCTTTCTATTCGTCTGATGTTCAGTTCTCACTTGATGCTTGTGGCTTCCCGTATATTCAGCATGCATCATTCTAATACTCTGAGTCCATCCATCCGTCTGTCCATCCATCCATCCATCCATCCGTCCGTCTGTCCATCCAACAACCTACCCATCCATCCGGCCCTTCTTCTCCCACTCTGACAAAGCATAATACGAATAACGAACGACCTCGGGCACGTCGGGAGATCCTCTAACGATCGATGGTATCATTTGCCTGTCTCACCCTCGCAGGCCTTAACAGGGCGGGTGGAATTGGGACAGGGCATTGGGGGTTATTTTGGGGAAACAAAAATTTCCATTTTTCCAATTTAATCAATTTTTGCATTCATCTTTACATCATCCATTTGTCTATTCATGATGATGATGATGATGATGATGATGATGACGATGACGATGACGATGACAAGGTTCCATTTGTCCATTGTACTCTCCTCTCATCGCATTTCGTTCATCACTTGAGCCGATTACACACCACGGAATTGGTTTCCACGTCATCATGATGCAAGAGCAGTGGGGAAGGGGTGACCACTAAACCTTTGGGGACGAGTGGGTGACTTAACACCTTAATACGTAACATCACAATACTCTGGCATAGCATCTCCTTGAACTTGAATGTCATCTGCCGATTCCGTCTTTTCAACGTTCTGCTTTTCGACTCCTAAAAGATGGATTGTGCATAGTTTAGTTTGTCATTTCTATTGACCACCATTGTTGTTAATTATTGACGATATTATGTTATTGATTATATTATAACAATACAAAGAAGAATAAATAATTACAACGTCCCTTATATTTTACATTTCTATGGTTTTCATTCATTCCCCAGAGCGTAACTTCATTGTCGTCACCATTGACATCATCATCATCATCATCATCATCGTCATCATCATCATCATCATCATCATCATCATCGTCGTCGTCGTCATCATCATCATCATCATCTTCATCATCATCATCGTCGTCGTCGTCATCATCATCATCATCATCATCTTCATCATCATCGTCGTCGTCGTCGTCGTCATCATCATCATCATCATCATCATCATCACCACCATCATCATCATCATCTTCATCATCATTATCATCATCATCGCTACTGTCATCTTGATTTCAAAGACTCTTAAAGATGTCTCATTTCCTCCCCCTCTTAGTGATGGAGTGACTGCGTGGCTTTATTACTTTCCATCAGGTGCGAAGCAGGTGCCCGGAGAAATTAGCGAGCCGTGATAAGCCGGACGTGGTGGCGCGTCTCGGCTTTGTTTCAGACATTTGTTCGAAAAATGGTCGCATCTCGAGTCCATCTGCTTTCTTTTTGGTCCATCAATCATTCTAGAATCTATTCAGGCCTTACATTCATTCATTCGTTCATTCATTCACCAATCCGTCCGACCATCTCTCCATCTATATTCATACGTCTGCCGTTCCAAGCACCATCAATCAAAACTGTTCCTTTAATGGTCGTCTGCCCGTCACCAATCCGTCAATCCATCCGTCCACATGTCTGTCTGTCGGCCATCTGCCCGACCGGCTGTCCCTTCATCTGCCCTTCGTCCATTCATGCGACCATTCATGCCCCGGCGACATCTTACATCTGCATTAAGCGACACCTTCTCCGGGGCAGTTACCGTGTCGGCACGGCTTACAAACATCCGGGAAAACTCGTAAACCAGGTGCGCCCGCCTTCGTAGGACCGTCGTTTG
Organism: Hirudinaria manillensis; assembly: GCA_034509925.1. Taxonomy (NCBI): domain Eukaryota; kingdom Metazoa; phylum Annelida; class Clitellata; order Hirudinida; family Hirudinidae; genus Hirudinaria; species Hirudinaria manillensis. The sequence goes on along the minus strand of CM067535.1, from coordinate 9,349,824 downwards.
TCACCTCCCCTCCGTCTGTAATCTCGCCGTAAACCATCGACTCGTAATCTCCGCTCCCTTCCGACCGCACGGACGCGTGGCTCGGAGCGGTCGGGCAGGGACGGAAGTTAGGCGTAGGACGTAAAAGACCGGTGAAGTCTTTTGGGTAATGTTTGCTTTTCTTCCTTCCCCAACACCGGGGTCTTCTCCTCGAGGATACGGAAAGATATTTTAAAGATGCCGAAGGATATTAAAGGATACAGAAGGATATTAAAGGATACAGAAGAATATTTTAAGGATGCCAAAGCACAAGAGATTATTTCTGAAGCTCATTCGAGACTCACAATTCAACAAAAAAGAAAAGATGTCTTGGATGCTTTTGGATGATTCAGACTCTTCCTTCCTGTCTCTGGAAAACGACTTAGATGACCTCCTGCGACCTTAGAGCCGGGTCATGGCCGTCCTTATTATGTTTTATAGCCGTCTTCTTCATAGAGGACTCGTTCGGAGCGATAAAAACCGCCAAAGTCGGCAAAGAAATGTGCATCGCTGCTTTCTCACGACCTGCGAGAATAGCACGATTCGCATATCGTCAGGGGTCGTGCACAAATGGAACAAGTGCCCTTCCTCGCTCAGAGTTCATTGATTAATTCACCTGGATGGCTCAACTATATAGAACGAATGAGTGAGTGAGTGATTGGATAGATGGGTAAGGAATGATGACGACGATGATGAATAATTTATCCATCACCTCCTGTGTACAAAAAATCTCTCCTTCTTTTCGGATCGACGTTTTCAATTGCTTATTGATTGCAATGCTAATTAGCCAGGTCCGGTCTCCTGCTCGATATGATAATTGATTATGCTAATTAGCCGCCGATTAATTAGCCTATGCTAATAAGACTGACGTAACGTCTGGAACGGTGCGCCCTGCTTGCGGTCATTGATTCCATCGATTCTGTGGAGGTTCAATAAGGTCTGTATTATAATTGTATACGTAAAGTTCATCAAGGTCACTTGTCTGTTGTTGTTTGAGATTCTTTATGGGTTCTGAGGTGGCTCATTTAATTAATTGGTGTTGTTCGATGATGATGATGGTGGTGGTGGTGATGGTGATGATGATGATGACAGTGACTAGGTTGATGCCATTGATAATGACATCAGAGTAGCAGTGCTTGGATAATGATGATGTTGATGATGATGATAGTGATGCTTGGAGATATCGAAAACTATAACGGCAATGATAACCAAGATGACGTGTGATTACAAACGTCCATTTCAATGCCTGACCAATCAGCGTGGACTTTCTAATTTGCCCTCCTTTTAAACGTCTCAAGTGAACCGTGAAGAAATTTTCCGATAGCGTCCTCGACATCGTAGTCTTGACCGCCATCATTGTCATCGTGACTATCGTCATTGTAGTCATCATCATCGTCGTCGTCATCATCGTCATCATCAACGATACCACCGTCATGTTGCAGACATCGTCATCACCGCGTATCCACGAGAGATTTGGTTGCCATTATCGTTATCTAATCTGTTTTTTTTTGTTTTAATTTGCATTCTTTTTCTTACTTCTGCTTTTTTCTTCACCACCACCATCACTATCATTATCACCATCATCATCATCATCATCGTCGTCATCATCATCGCCATCATCATTATTACCATCATCGTCATCACCACCGTCGTCATCGTCATCATCGGCTTTCTTTGCTTCCAACATTGGTGAGTTGAAGTTGAGTGGCATATAAATTCTCTGAATTCAATTTCATCCCTCCGGACTTATGAGTAATTGATGCGTCAGTCTTCATTCATCCGTAACCTCTTTCTTTTCCCACGCTCCGTCCATCCTTCCGTCCGTCCGTCCATCCGATGCATCTTCCCCCTGCTTCCAGCTCGGTTCGGGAATCTGTCGGAAGCAATCCGGACGAGCCGTTCGAAAGTGAAACTGATATCTGGGAATTTTGGATTTTTTTTTTTGGAGGGGAAGGGTGTTTGTGAGGGTGTTCTTACTATTCTGTGCGCTTATTGGCTGTCATCGACTGCGTCTCATTTTCAATTTATTCCGATTTTCCCTGAAGATCTTGCCGGAGGATGTTCTATTTCCAGAGGAAAAGGAGAGATGGATGGAGAAATGTTGCATATGGATGAGTATATGTATTTTATACATATTTGTATGTATATGTATATATATGTGTATATGTATATATATATGTATATGTATATATGTATGTATATATAAATATATATGTATATATAAATATATATATGTATGTCTGTGTGCTTGTGTTGTTTTTAGAGGGAAAGTTTGACAGACGCTAATGGCAGATGTGTCTAATTTTTGTTTTCTATGGTCCTCCTATCTTGTTGTCAGGATCAGAGGCTGTTGATTAAATGACCATGATGTCACTTATCATTAAAGGAAGACAACGCCATCTATGATCATCACTTGATTATTAATTAATTATTTATTTATTTAATTATTTATATATATATTTATTTATTTATTTATTTATTTATATAATTGACTAACTGACTTCCCGTCATACGATTTCAACATCAACATTTTCAATATCGCAATCATTATCATGACAACTCATCTCCATGGTTACGACGATGACGAGTCAAGATTGTCGTCGTCTATTTACTGGACTCGGTTGCCTTCCGTGTGGCTCTTGGACATGAGATGCGATGCTTTCTTTTGCGGCGTCATGGCCGCTGTTGTCAAATGTCATCGACGTCGTCGTCGTCATCATCACTGTTATTAATTATTTAATTAATAAAATAAATAAATATAAATAAAATCTAATTATTTGTCATCATCCGTAAGCTGTAATTGTCATTGGTTAAAGTAGCATACATGACTGTTAATACCATGTGCTAAATAATAATAATAATAATAATAATAATAATAATAATAATAATAATAATAATAATAATAATAATAATAATAATAATAATAATAAGTGCCCCTTATCTTTTCCAATACATCTTCAGAAGAACAAGGCAAGGGCCCATTAAAATTTGTCTAGTCAGAGATGAGGACGAGTGCCATGGGGCCTTCTGGCCACCCAGTCTACCCACCCAGTCTCCTTACCCACTCACCCTTCCCTGCCAACCTCTTTACTTTCTTCCTTTGCTGCGCGCCATTCCTTCGTTTGCTCGTATGTATCTCCGGAGAAACACGAGCCTCGTGTTTTCTTTTATTTTAGTCTGTCCGTCGTCATGGAATCCGAGAGTCGATGATTAGATGACCGAGAGTGACTGAGTGGAGGAAATTGACAGCTGGCAGTTTGAGTGGGTGGATAGATGTTTTGGGTTGATGCTTGGATCTGTTTGTTTAATGCTATTCACAAGGATGTGGTTGGGTTGGGGCAAAATAGAAAAATAGAAAGGAGAGGATATCAATACTTACAAATATCAATCATCATCATAATCAACCTCATGATAAAGGTCTTTATTAATAATAAGATAATTATTGATAAAAAAAAATTGATACCTCATGATAAAGGTCTTTATTAATAATAATATTAATATTAATAATAAGATAATTATTGTTTATCAATTTGTGAATAGATTGTTAAATTAATTTGTAATAATTGCTAAATGTTTCACTGCGTTCGACTCCATTGCAGGCAGAAATATGGAGCCACTTCACTGCCATTCTGAGGAAGAGCTCCCGCAACCTCCAGGCCTGCACCCGAGTGGGATTGGTCGGCAAGATCCTTTCCAGGATTCCCTCGGCCAACGACATGCTGGCGGGTGAGCGTCCCCGTTTTTCATTGGCCGATGCGAAGTTATTATTATGTCCAGATGACGTCGAACATCTCGACGTTAAATTATTACCTCGAGGTAAACGTCCGCGAGTGCATTCGCGACGTTGCCTTCGACGCCGCACGCGAATCCGCACGCGTCGCGACCTCTCCGTAATGTAAAGTCGCTAAAGTCGATGCTTCGAACCAGATCTCATGGTGGACGTGTTGGGTGTTTTGGCCAGTTTCAGCATCACCGTGGCTGAACTCAGGGACATGTTTGGTCTTTTGCAGGCCAATGACAAGGAGAAATGGGTGGGTTTTGCCTTGGGTTTTGAGTTGCTAAATGATTGAATGATGATGATTATGATGATGGTATGACATTTGGTAATATTAGGCAATGAAGGCTTATAATAACAATAATAACAATAATAATAATAATAATAATAATAATAATAATAATAATAATAATGAAAAGTTATAGGAAGATATTGCTCGGAGTGATTGAACCTTTCAAAGTACTGGTCTTACGGTGCACGTTGGTAATAATAATAGTAATAATGATAGCAATACTAAATGACACTAACACCTGAAATAAGGACAATATTATGAATTACATAGACATAAATAACATGAATAATAATAATAATAATGATAATAATAATAATGATAGTAATAATGATAATAATAATGATAATAATAGTAATAATAATAATAATAATAATGGAACCAATAAAAAGTGTTGTCACAACAGCCTCGACACTCTACCAAACTCCTGAGGGTCCTCCAACAAATGCCACAAAGGCACGGACCCGACGAGTTTTTCAGCTTTCCGGGCAAAAAGGATTCCGTTAGTTCTTTCGATAATCGTATGATCTTCTGAACGTGTTGTTGTTGTTGTTGTTATTGAATTGATTAGGTTAATTTTATTATTAAGTATTGATATAAATAAATAATAATAATAATAATAATAATAATTAGTATTGATAGAAGTGTAATTAGCCAAAATAATGCAACTGGATGTCATTATAGCAATAATAATTAGATATAATAATAATAATAATCATCCCTGTTATCCAATGATAATGAATATTGAAATTAATTCTTGACTGACAGGCCATAGCCCTGCCTCCAATGGCCAAGTGGCCGTACCAAAACGGTTGGACGTTCCACTGTTGGTTCAGGACGGATCCCAATCCGGGTGCCAATGTCGACAGGGAGAAACCTTTCCTGTTCTGGTGAGAAGCGTTTGACTGCAGGTTGCAGTTCGACGTCGACGACGTCGTCGTTTTTTCATTTCCTTTTCGCTCTCTCTTTCTCAGCTTCAGGACCGGCAAAGGGGTCGGGTACTCGGGTCACTTCCTCGGGAATTCCCTGGTCATAACCTCCA